>JACEFZ010013316.1:0-45000 GCA_014155875.1 Cepaea nemoralis
TCTGCGTCTAATGACTCTGATCATTTACGATCTTCTTTTGTTTCTTGAAGGACTTGTTCATTGGTCTTTCTGGCTGTCCATGGTATTCTTTGCATTTTCCTCAAAACCACATTTCTACAGCCATCAGATGTTTTTCAGCCTGGCTGCTCATTGTCCAAGCTTCACATCCATATAAAAGTACAGGTTCTATGTAGCACCTCAACACTCTTTTTCTCGTTTCAATTGACATCTTTTTTTTGGGTCAGTATTTTTTTTCATCTTGCTAAAGGCTACTTTTGCCATGGCGATTCTTGTTCTAATCTCTTCAGGCATCTCCCATCAGATTTATTACTGTTCCGAGATAATTGTACTATTCACTTGTTGAAGAATATTCCCATTTACTTGATATTACACTGTGGTATTTCGTTCTTCCTAGTGACGACCATAATCTGTGTCTTTTTACAATTTAATTCTAATCCTAGTTGTTCACTGTGTGTAACAACCGCATCTACAAAAGTTGCAGCCCTGTTCATTGTCTGAAATTTAATACTGTATCATCTGCATATCTATGTTTTGATGCATCGCCCCCCAATGTTGATTCCTTCCATATCTTCAATATTTCTAAAAAATTTTTTCACTGTACGGGGAAAACAGATCTGGAGACATTACACATCCGTCTCACCCCCTTCTTAATAGGCTGATTTGGCTTATTTTTTGGCTACTTGTCCACGATCCCATTAGTAGGGGAGACTGGGAGAAATGGACATGGGGGAGAAATGGACCCCCCCCTCTCTGGCCATTGGCTGTGATGCAATGAAAGTGAAACCATAATAAGTTTGTTCTCCACATCAAACATAGTCCGAATTTTTCATTTGCCATCGACTTCCCGCACAGGTCGTTCCCACGCAAAGTTTGAAAAATTTTCTGCACTAAAATTTCTTTTTCCAGTTCCAGACACCATCGTAAAGCAGACGCATAGTCAGGAATCAGGACAAGGTAATTACGGTAATATCCTTATTTACTTGTTATTTAAGAGTTCATATAAAAAAATATAGCATATAATATTAGATTTAAGAGACTTTATGGCTGAATAGTTTAATACATTGATGGGGGAGAAATGGACCGGTTCAGTTCTCCCCATGGTTAATTTCTCCCCAAGAAGAAATTGACAAGACAGTCTGTTTATTATTAAAAGTGTTGAATATTGCATTCGAATATCAGCATTATTGATTCTTTTTAATACTGGGGTCTAAATCTAGACCAATAAAACTGTTAACAAATTTGATTTCAGTGATTTGTTAAAGATGCACGCCATTCGTGCTATGATCAGTATTTCTTGCAAATGATAGGCCTACCATTCTAAATGTTATATAATTCTGTCACTCTTTTGGTTCAGATGCCAAGATTGTACATCAGAAACACCAACAAGGGTCTCGTTACGGAGGAACGTATGAGAGAAGCTGTTAATGCTGTGAAAAATGGATTGAAAGTGAGGAAAGCTGCAAGGGAGTACGACATTGCTCGCTCTACCCTCAATAACACTCTTACAAAAGACAGAGAGGGAAATGGTCTGCCTACTAGACTCGTACCAAATTATAGGCATAGCCTTGTTTTCACAGCTAAGCAAGAAGCTGATTTTGCTAGTTACTTGAAAGATTGTGCAAGAATGTTCCATGGACTCACAACTAAAAACGTTCGTATTTTTGGCGTACGAGATGGCGAAAGTCAATAACATTGCACATCCTTTAACCTGGGATGAGCAAATGATGGCAGGGAATGACTGGCTTTGTGGATTTTTGCGACGGAATCCCGAGCTGACCATAAGGCAACCTGAGGCGACATCTCTGGCTAGAGCTACAGCTTTCAACAAACATAATATTTGCACCTTCTTCAACATTGTGAAGGAAACCATTACAAAACTAAATGTGAGTGGAGCTCAAATCTACAATTTGGATGAGTCAGGTCTGACCACTGTACAGAAAGTGTCAAAAGTATTACCCTACGAGGAGTGAAGCAAATAGGCCAGGTGACATCCAGAGAAAGAGGAGAACTGGTCACAATCTGTTGCATTGTGTCAGCTGCGGGTCACATTATCCCTCCAGTTTTTGTGTTTCCCAGAAAAATTTTTAAGAATTTTATGCTTGCTGGAGCACCTGAAGGTTCCCTTGGCCTTGTGAATGAATCAGGTTGGAAGAACCGTGATAATTTCGTCAAAGTTATAAATCCCTTCATTAAGCATTCAAGACCTTCCAAAGACTTCCCTTTGATTTTGATCTTGGACAATCACGATTCCCACATTTCATTTGAATCACTTGAACTGTGCAAGAAAAACAACATTTATGTGATCACGTTGCCACCACACACCTCATCTAAAACTCAGCCCTTGGACCGTTCAGTTTTTGGACCCATGAAGTCGGTCTACAACAATGCGTGTGATTCATGGATGATGAAAAATGTTGGGGCACCACTGACAATCTATCAAGTTGCAAATCTAGGAGGCCACGCTTTTCTTAAAGCGGCAACTCCCATTAACATTCAATCAGGCTTTGCAGTGTCAGGTATTTGGCCCTTTAACGAAGATGTTTTTACAGAAGATGATTTTATGCCTTCAGAAATAACGAACAGGCCCATCAGCAAGGACAGTGAAAATGCCACTTTAGAAAGCAATGAACAGACAGGATCAGCATCTCCACATTGTGATACCAGCACAGATCAAACTGCACAAGAATTTCATGAAAATCAGAAAGAGTGTAATGTTGAGAACCTTGTAGATGACTTGCAGGAAATATCAGGGAGTCTTCAACTAAAGCTACTTCTTCCTTTACTTCGCCTCATGTTTTCAGAGGACTACCAAAAGCTGGTCCGCGAAAAGATTCAATATAATATGAGGAAAAGAGGAAAAACTATGCTGGCTACTTCTACGCCAGAAATGGATCGAATTAGGGAAAGAGCGGTGATGAAAGAAAAGGCAGCAAAAATTCCACCCAAAAAGGCAAAGAGACAGCTGCTGAAAGAACTTGATGTTGATTCAGATCCAGAAACTGACATTTCGTTTTGTGATGACACAGATTCTGATGTTTCATTTTGGTGAAAATGAGGAGTGTACGGTTAGCTTGACTGGTGTGCGTGAGGTTTTTGAAGGCCAAGTGTGTGCTATGTGAATATGGAACAAAGAAGACTTGTGTTTACTATGTAGGAATTGTAAGGGGAGACATTGATGATGATGGTGATGTTGAGGTAGAGTTCTTGCGCAAGAGTGAGAAGGTTGCTGGTAAATTTGTTAAGCCTAAGGTAGAAGATGTCGCCAGTGTCTCATTACATGTATTAAGCACAGCTTAGATCTACAATCACTGGAACCACTTCTAGGACCAAAGATGGCTATGTCTTCAAAGAAAGTCTTGCAGGCATAAATGTTCGATAAAACTTTATATTAGATTAATATATCATATTAAACTTTTTTTACTGTCGCTTAAAATAATAAAAAAAAAACTGCAAATATCCTTTTAATGATTATTTATTTGTTATAGCAATATGGATGAGTTGTTGCTGCTTCTTTTTTAAAAAGGTCCATTTCTCCCCACTATGGTCCATTGCTCCCCACGTGCTGGTCCATTTCACCCCAATGGTGGTCAATTTCTCCCCATGTTCATATACATTTTGAAATGCATTTTGTAAAGAAACATATAGAAATAGATTGCTAAATGTTTTCCCCTTTTAAAATAAATGAATGTACAACATTTTAGTCATGGTTTTGTTATGTTTCGATAAAATCTGTTCCGGTGATGAGCAAAATTGAAAACTACAAAATTGCTGGTCCATTTCTCCCCAGTCTCCCCTATTCCGATTCCATTTTTGAAAAATCAAATTTCCACCCTTCAAAACCCGCCTCTGAGGCGTTGGTTTATTTTGTGGGGTTCATGGCGGGTTTTTTAATTTTTTCCTGTTTTTGCGCCAATTTAGCTGGGTTATCGGTTGTGAAGAATGTATGTATGTGACGTCAGCTGGGGTATTGGCCGGCGGGATCTCTTTGCGTTCGTCTCCCCTGGTAGTTTCTTTGGTTAGTGAAAAATCCTGGCTCGTCTAGTTTTATTGGGTTTCAGTCCTAATAAGAACTATTTCTTTTATTCTTTTATAGTAGTCTTCTATGCTTAACTTCTCTTCGAACTCAGCGTCCCATATTCCCTTCCTCTCTGCGCGAGTTAAGGTGGGTTTGTCTTTCTCGTCTGAGCTCTAATTGTCTTCAGATGTGTCGGATTCCTCCCCTGGGCTTTCTTCAGGTGTCTGGCGGGATGCTGGTTTCCCCCTTTAGTTGCTTGGACATCGTGGTTGGATTGCTGGTTTAGCTTGCGGTTTCTAATTGGTCTTTGCATTATACTCAAAACTGGTTAATATAGCCCCTAAGAACTCTTTTCCTCACCTTCCTGCTAGAGTCCATGGTAAGCATTAGTATATCAAGACTGGTTTAATATAGCTCCTAAGAACTCTGGTCCCCATCGCTGACACAGATAAACTGCAAGAATATTCAAGTTGTGAACGCTGTCGTTGCTTGGTCTATTCTACATACACATCTTCCATTCGCGGTTATTAAGCACTTAAAATACTTTCATACAAGCTGAACAGCGCTTACATGCCTTTGAATATAAATGTTAAGACGGGTTCAAAGAGTATCTTGGTGAAGAAAAGAAAAAATGCGCCCATACTTCAAGAGCTAACTATTGAAGAGTGTTGGCTATTAAACGATAAACAAAAAAATTTTTAAAAATATTTTGGTCACTTGAAACGTCATGAAAGTTTGAAGAGAAAAAAAATGAGGGTATATGCCTGGGAAGAGAGGAAGAGGAAGGCTAAAAATAAGATGGCTGCAGGATGTGGCAGATGACTCCAGATAGGATATCTGACTGGGACATCTTGCGTATGTTCGAGAGGTTTTTTCGGAAGATTGTTATGGGAGCGAGGGTTTTGCAAAGGTCATGCTACTGAATGAATGAATGAAATACTTACTTGTTTCAGATTTGTTTCATTCACTTTAATCTTGCATTTGGGTATACAATTTGTTTTCGTAATAACCATTATTTCTGTAAATCCTGTATTTGAGTGACTATTGAAATTATATCTATCATGTCTTGTAGCTGTGTTTCGTTTTCAGCGACCAAAACCCGTGCCATCAACATATTGCAGCTTATTTACATTCTTCCCACTAACCAATATTCCTGGCACGTCTCGCATTCATACACGCTAAACACGTCAAATTAAATGTGTATGTGTGTGTGTGTGTGTGTGTGTGTGCGTGTGTGTGTGGTGTGTGTGTGTGTGTGCGCGCGTGTGTGTATACATATTCTGAAAAGTAAAGAACAAATGTATCATTTTTCGATGTTGTCACCATTGCGTTCAATGCAAGTCCTTGGTGCTTGGATTACTGTAGAAAATTCTCTTTCTCTCGTGTGTAACCACTCATGTACCATCTACTGTACCACTTCATCGGCTAGAAAAGTAATGGAACTCTCTACTCAACTCATAAGGTTGCTGGACTGACAGGCATGCAGCACCATACTGGACCTTCATTCGCCGATCTATTACTATAGGTTTCACCCCTACACTGATTTAAAAAAAAAAAACGGTTAGTGCATGTCAAAAGTGCTGCCGCCATAATTAATCTATCCTTACGACTTCACCGTGTTCGTCTGCACCGTGATGTCACGTTTGAAACGCTCTTGAAATCCTTAAAACCAATATTGACAGGTTACAAGACAATGGCATGGTTATTGTAATTTCTATCACACTTTTAAGTTTTCATTTGAAGCCCCCTCGTACAACTCATCATCTCACCTCATCTCATATCACCTCAGTTCATCTCATCTCACCTAATCCTGTTCCTCTTGTACTTTGCGGTGTCGAGGGGAAGAATAAACACCGGGAGAGTGCCTGTTTATAGGTTTCGTAAATCAAGAGTCCCATGGACTGTATTATTCCCTCTGTCGATCGTTTACATCATCGGTATCTACCTGACTATTATAAAAGTGTGTCATGTGCTATGTGATTATTATAAATGAGAGCCACGTGTTATTGACTGACTATTAAAAAGAGAGCCACGTGTTATTTGACTATTATAAAAGAGAGCACGTGTTATTTGACTATTATAAAAGAGAGCCACGTGTTATTTGACTATTATAAAAGGGAGTCTTGTGTTACTTGACTATTTTAAAAGAGGGTCACGTGTTACTTGGTTATATAAAAGTGAGTCACATGTTACATGCCTATTATACAAGA
Source organism: Cepaea nemoralis (assembly GCA_014155875.1). Taxonomy (NCBI): domain Eukaryota; kingdom Metazoa; phylum Mollusca; class Gastropoda; order Stylommatophora; family Helicidae; genus Cepaea; species Cepaea nemoralis. The sequence goes on from JACEFZ010013316.1 coordinate 6,247, forward strand.
GGATCACATACATAACTATTATAGAGGGCATCGCATGTTACATGACTATTATAACAGTGGGTCACATGTTACATGAGTAGTATAGAGGATATCCCATGTTTTTCTTTTTGCATATCATTTACAGGACATTGCAGTCAATACCATTATTTTTCAGCCGCTGGTGTTGTCTTGGCAAGTTTTACGTTCAGTAGTTTTGCCATTGATTTCTGAGTGACCGCTCACATACCTCAGTAAGTAACCAGTGCGATACGATCCGCTACGGAATCTCGCGCAACTGTGTTTCGTACGAGAGTATACGGGATTATGAACAACGTCCTTAAACCCTTCACCAGGGAGCCCGGCTGTCGCATGTTACATGACTATTTAAAAAGTGAGTCAAATGTTACATGACTATTATTTAGTGGGTCACATATTAAATGACTATTATAAAAGTGGGTCACATGTTACATGACTATTATAAAAGTGGGTCATATGGTACATGGCTATTATAGAGGGTATCACATGTTATATGACTATTACACTCCCGTGTGTTGCCGGGGCCCATAAGGGAAGCAAAGAATAGCAACATCCAGATACTTGTTTCTAGGTCTTCCCCTTGGTCTGTTTCCCTCGATCTTACCAGTTGTCACCAAGTTCTCCAAACCATTTCTTCTCATAACATGTCCAAAAAATTTTGACGGTCTGCGTCTAATGACTCTGATCAGTTTACGATCTTCATTTGTTTCTTGAAGGACTTGTTCATTGGTCTTTCTGGCTGTCCATGGTATTCTTTGCATTTTCCTCAGAAACCACATTTCTACAGCCATCAGATGTTTTTCAGCCTGGCTGCTCATTGTCCAAGCTTCACATCCATATAAAAGTACAGGTTCTATGTAGCACCTCAACACTCTTTTTCTCGTTTCAATTGACATCTTTTTATTGGTCAGTATGTTTTTCATCTTGCTAAAGGCTACTTTTGCCATGGCGATTCTTGTTCTAATCTCTTCCAGGCATCTCCCATCAGATGTTATTACTGTTCCGAGATAATTGTACCTATTCACTTGTTGAAGAATATTCCCATTTACTTGTATATTACACTGTGGTATTTCGTTCTTCCTAGTGACGACCATAATCTGTGTCTTTTTACAATTTAATTCTAATCCTAGTTGTTCACTGTGTGTAACAACCGCATCTACTAAATGTTGCAGGCCCTGTTCATTGTCTGCAATTAATACTGTATCATCTGCATATCTAATGTTATTGATGCATCGTCCCCCAATGTTGATTCCTTCCATATCTTCAATATTTCTGAAAATATTTTCACTGTACAGGGAAAACAGATCTGGAGACATTACACATCCGTCTCACACCTCTCTTAATAGGCTGATATTGGCTTATTTATTGGCTACTTGTCCACGATCCGCATTAGTAGGGGAGACTGGGGAGAAATGGACATAGGGGAGAAATGGACCACCCCCTCTCTGGCCATTGGCTGTGATGCAATGAAAGTGAAACCATAATAAGTTTGTTTTCCACATCAAACATAGTCCAAATTTTTCATTTGCCATCGACTTCCCGCACAGGTCGTTCCCACGCAAAGTTTGAAAAATTTTCTGCACTAAAATTTCTTTTTCCAGTTCCAGACACCATCGTAAAGCAGACGCATAGTCAGGAATCAGGACAAGGTAATTACGGTAATATCCTTATTTACTTGTTATTTAAGAGTTCATATAAAAAAATATAGCATATAATATTAGATTTAAGAGACTTTATGGCTGAATAGTTTAATACATTGATGGGGGAGAAATGGACCGGTTCATTTCTCCCCATGGTTAATTTCTCCCCAAAGAAGAAATTGACAAGACAGTCTGTTATTATTAAAAGTGTTGAATATTGCATTCGAATATCAGCATTATTGATTCTTTTTAATACTGGGGTCTAAATCTAGACCAATAAAACTGTTAACAAATTTGATTTCAGTGATTTGTTAAAGATGCACGCCATTCGTGCTATGATCAGTATTTCTTTGCAAATGATAGGCCTACCATTCTAAATGTTATATAATTCTGTCACTCTTTTGGTTCAGATGCCAAGATTGTACATCAGAAACACCAACAAGGGTCTCGTTACGGAGGAACGTATGAGAGAAGCTGTTAATGCTGTGAAAAATGGAATGAAAGTGAGGAAAGCTGCAAGGGAGTACGACATTGCTCGCTCTACCCTCAATAACAATCTTACAAAAGACAGAGAAGGAAATGGTCTGCCTACTAGACTCGTACCAAATTATAGGCATAGCCTTGTTTTCACAGCTAAGCAAGAAGCTGATTTTGCTAGTTACTTGAAAGATTGTGCAAGAATGTTCCATGGACTCACAACTAAAAACGTTCGTATTTTGGCGTACGAGATGGCGAAAGTCAATAACATTGCACATCCTTTAACCTGGGATGAGCAAATGATGGCAGGGAATGACTGGCTTTGTGGATTTTTGCGACGGAATCCCGAGCTGACCATAAGGCAACCTGAGGCAACATCTCTGGCTAGAGCTACAGCTTTCAACAAACATAATATTTGCACCTTCTTCAACATTGTGAAGGAAACCATTACAAAACTAAATGTGAGTGGAGCTCAAATCTACAATTTGGATGAGTCAGGTCTGACCACTGTACAGAAAGTGTCAAAAGTAATTACCCTACGAGGAGTGAAGCAAATAGGCCAGGTGACATCCAGAGAAAGAGGAGAACTGGTCACAATCTGTTGCATTGTGTCAGCTGCGGGTCACATTATCCCTCCAGTTTTTGTGTTTCCCAGAAAATTTTTTAAGAATTTTATGCTTGCTGGAGCACCTGAAGGTTCCCTTGGCCTTGTGAATGAATCAGGTTGGAAGAACCGTGATAATTTCGTCAAAGTTATAAATCCCTTCATTAAGCATTCAAGACCTTCCAAAGACTTCCCTTTGATTTTGATCTTGGACAATCACGATTCCCACATTTCATTTGAATCACTTGAACTGTGCAAGAAAAACAACATTATGTGATCACGTTGCCACCACACACCTCATCTAAAACTCAGCCCTTGGACCGTTCAGTTTTTGGACCCATGAAGTCGGTCTACAACAATGCGTGTGATTCATGGATGATGAAAAATGTTGGGGACACCACTGACAATCTATCAAGTTGCAAATCTAGGAGGCCACGCTTTTCTTAAAGCGGCAACTCCCATTAACATTCAATCAGGCTTTGCAGTGTCAGGTATTTGGCCCTTTAACGAAGATGTTTTTACAGAAGATGATTTTATGCCTTCAGAAATAACGAACAGGCCCATCAGCAAGGACAGTGAAAATGCCACTTTAGAAAGCAATGAACAGACAGGATCAGCATCTCCACATTGTGATACCAGCACAGATCAAACTGCACAAGAATTTCATGAAAATCAGAAAGAGTGTAATGTTGAGAACCTTGTAGATGACTTGCAGGAAATATCAGGGAGTCTTCAACATAAAGCTACTTCTTCCTTTACTTCGCCTCATGTTTTCAGAGGACTACCAAAAGCTGGTCCGCGAAAAGATTCAAATAATATGAGGAAAAGAGGAAAAACTATGCTGGCTACTTCTACGCCAGAAATGGATCGAATTAGGGAAAGAGCGGTGATGAAAGAAAAGGCAGCAAAAGTTCCACCCAAAAAGGCAAAGAGACAGCTGCTGAAAGAACTTGATGTTGATTCAGATCCAGAAACTGACATTTCGTTTTGTGATGACACAGATTCTGATGTTTCATTTTGTGAAAATGAGGAGTGTACGGTTAGCTTGACTGGTGTGCGTGAGGTTTTTGAAGGCCAGTGTGTGCTATGTGAATATGGAACAAAGAAGACTTGTGTTTACTATGTAGGAATTGTAAGGGGAGACATTGATGATGATGGTGATGTTGAGGTAGAGTTCTTGCGCAAGAGTGAGAAGGTTGCTGGTAAATTTGTTAAGCCTAAGGTAGAAGATGTCGCCAGTGTCTCAATTACATGTATTAAAGCACAGCTTACTAGATCTACAATCACTGGAACCACTTCTAGGACCAAAGATGGCTATGTTTTCAAAGAAAGTCTTGCAGGCATAAATGTTCGATAAAACTTTATATTAGATTAATATATCATATGAAACTTTTTTACTGTCGCTTAAAATAATAAAAAAAAAAACTGCAAATATCCTTTTAATGATTATTTATTTGTTATAGCAATATGGATGAGTTGTTGCTGCTTCTTTTTAAAAAAGGTCCATTTCTCCCCACTATGGTCCATTGCTCCCCACGTGCTGGTCCATTTCACCCCAATGGTGGTCAATTTCTCCCCATGTTCATATACATTTTTGAAATGCATTTTGTAAAGAAACATATAGAAATAGATTGCTAAATGTTTTCCCCTTTTAAAATAAATGAATGTACAACATTTTAGTCATGGTTTTGTTATGTTTCGATAAAATCTGTTCCGGTGATGAGCAAAAATTGAAAACTACAAAATTGCTGGTCCATTTCTCCCCAGTCTCCCCTATTCCGATTCCAATTTGTAGAAAAAATCAAAACTTTCCACCCGTTCAACCAGCCTCTGAGGCGTTGGTTATATTTGTGGTGGTTCATGGCGGTGGTTAAGTTTATCTCTGTTTCTGCGCCAATATTAGCTGGCTTATCGGTTGTGAAGAATGTATGTATGTGACGTCAGCTGGGGGTATTGGCCGGCGGGATCTTCTTTGCGTTCGTCTCCTCTGGTAGTTTCTTTGGTTAGTGAAAACTCCTGGCTCGTCTAGTTTGATTGGTTGCAGTCCTAATAAGAACTATTTCTTTGATTCTTTGTATAGTAGTCTTCTATGCTTAACTTCTCTTCGAACTCAGCGTCCCATATTCCCTTCCTCTCTGCGCGAGTTAAGGTGGGTTCGTCTTTCTCGTCTGAGCTCTAATTGTCTTCAGATGTGTCGGATTCCTCCTCTGGGCTTTCTTCAGGTGTCTGGCGGGATGCTGGTTTCCCCTTGAGTTGCTTGGACATCGTGGTTGGATTGCTGGATTTAGCTTGCGGTTTCTAATTGGTCTTTGCATTAGTACATCAAGACTGGTTTAATATAGCCCCTAAGAACTCTTTTCCTCACCTTCCTGCTAGATGTCCATGGTAAGCATTAGTATATCAAGACTGGTTTAATATAGCTCCTAAGAACTCTGGTCCTCACATCAGCTGACACAGATAAACTGCAGAGAATATTCAAGTTGTGAAACGCTGTCGTTGCTTGGTCTATTCTACATACACATCTTCCATTCGCGGTTATTAAAGCACTTAAATACTTTCATACAAGCTGAACAGCGCTTACATGCCTTTGAATATAAATGTTATAGACGGGTTCTAAGAGTATCTTGGATGAAGAAAAGAACAAATGCGCCCATACTTCAAGAGCTAACTATTGAAGAGTGTTGGCTATTAAAGACGATAAAACAAAGAAAATTTAAATATTTTGGTCACTTGAAACGTCATGAAAGTTTGAAGAGAAAAATAATGGAGGGGTATATGCCTGGGAAGAGAGGAAGAGGAAGGCTAAAAATAAGATGGCTGCAGGATGTGGCAGATGATCTCCAGATAGGAGTATCTGACTCGGGACATCTTGCGTATGTTCGAGAGGTTTTACGGAAGATTGTTATGGGAGCGAGGTTCTGCAAAGGTCATGCTACTGAATGAATGAATGAAATACTTACTTGTTTCAGATTTGTTTCATTCACTTTAATCTTGCATTTGGGTATACAATTTGTTTTCGTAATAACCATTATTTCTGTAAATCCTGTATTTGAGTGACTATTGAAATTATATCTATCATGTCTTGTAGCTGTGTTTCGTTTTCAGCGACCAAAACCCGTGCCATCAACATATTGCAGCTTATTTACATTCTTCCCACTAACCAATATTCCTGGCACGTCTCGCATTCATACACGCTAAACACGTCAAATTAAATGTGTAATGTGTGTGTGTGTGTGTGTGTGTGTGTGCGTGTGTGTGTGTGTGTGTGTGTGTGTGTGTGCGCGCGTGTGTGTATACATATTCTGAAAACGTAAAGAACAAATGTATCATTTTTCGATGTTGTCACCATTGCGTTCAATGCAAGTCCTTGGTGCTTGGATTACTGTAGAAAATTCTCTTTCTCTCGTGTGTAACCACTCATGTACCATCTACTGTACCACTTCATCGGCTAGAAAAGTAATGGAACTCTCTACTCAACTCATAAGGTTGCTGGACTGACAGGCATGCAGCACCATACTGGACCTTCATTCGCCGATCTATTACTATAGGTTTCACCCCTACACTGATTTAAAAAAAAAAAACGGTTAGTGCATGTCAAAAGTGCTGCCGCCATAATTAATCTATCCTTACGACTTCACCGTGTTCGTCTGCACCGTGATGTCACGTTTGAAACGCTCTTGAAATCCTTAAAACCAATATTGACAGGTTACAAGACAATGGCATGGTTATTGTAATTTCTATCACACTTTTAAAGTTTTCATTTGAAGCCCCCTCGTACAACTCATCATCTCACCTCATCTCATATCACCTCAGTTCATCTCATCTCACCTAATCCTGTTCCTCTTGTACTTTGCGGTGTCGAGGGGAAGAATAAACACCGGGAGAGTGCCTGTTTATAGGTTTCGTAAATCAAGAGTCCCATGGACTGTATTATTCCCTCTGTCGATCGTTTACATCATCGGTATCTACCTGACTATTATAAAAGTGTGTCATGTGCTATGTGATTATTATAAATGAGAGCCACGTGTTATTGACTGACTATTAAAAAGAGAGCCACGTGTTATTTGACTATTATAAAAGAGAGCCACGTGTTATTTGACTATTATAAAAGAGAGCCACGTGTTATTTGACTATTATAAAAGGGAGTCTTGTGTTACTTGACTATTTTAAAAGAGGGTCACGTGTTACTTGGTTATATAAAAGTGAGTCACATGTTACATGCCTATTATACAAGAGGATCACATACATAACTATTATAGAGGGCATCGCATGTTACATGACTATTATAACAGTGGGTCACATGTTACATGACTAGTATAGAGGATATCCCATGTTTTTCTTTTTGCATATCATTTACAGGACATTGCAGTCAATACCATTATTTTTCAGCCGCTGGTGTTGTCTTGGCAAGTTTTACGTTCAGTAGTTTGCCATTGATTTCTGAGTGACCGGCTCACATACCTCAGTAAGTAACCAGTGCGATACGATCCGCTACGGAATCTCGCGCAACTGTGTTTCGTACGAGAGTATACGGGATTATGAACAACGTCCTTAAACCCTTCACCAGGGAGCCCGGCTGTCGCATGTTACATGACTATTTAAAAAGTGAGTCAAATGTTACATGACTATTATTTAGTGGGTCACATATTAAATGACTATTATAAAAGTGGGTCACATGTTACATGACTATTATAAAAGTGGGTCATATGGTACATGGCTATTATAGAGGGTATCACATGTTATATGACTATTACACTCCCGTGTGTTGCCGGGGCCCATAAGGGAAGCAAAGAATAGCAACACTGTAGCCTACCATGCATGTCGTAAGAGGCGACTAAGGAGACTTGATGGTTCCGTCGCCCTGCTACTGAGTGAGTGCGTGGTGCGACACTGTGAGCTGTGAGTTTCGTGTGAAATGCTTTTGAATCTGCCTGAGGTTCTTTGGAACGTGACTGCATGTTTGGAGTGATGGCAGATGGCTATGTCCCAGAGTTGACCGGTTTTTGCCTTATGCAGAAATGCGTGGCTGCTGGGCTTCTGGTTGACTGCCACTGCCATCAGCGATGAACTGTATTTTCGTGGACTGTGTGGGTGAATATCTAGGAAACATTCAGATAGGAAAATGACTGCCGATTCCATCAGAGATGAACTGGGTGTTTCGTGGGGGACTGGTGTGTTGACATTCTGGTGGCGGCATTATGCACAGTGTATCTGTGCGGGCTGTTGTTTGTCGAGACTCCTGTCTTTTCCACTTTTCACATTGGGCAGTGGGGAGCATTTTGTGTGATATTCACTGGCACAGGAACGGAGCATAATGGGGACGACCCGTTGCTGTGAAGTTGGAACTGCGACTGACTAACTGACTAATATGACTATTTCAAAAGATAGTCACGTGTAACTTGGCTATGATAAGAGCAGCACGTGACACTGATGTTACACACAGAGATATCACCTTAGTCAGCTTGGCACACACTGCTACAGAGCGTGATTCTGAATGCACACAAACCATAACCAGACGAATGCATTAGCAGAAATTAATACGCCCTCATAGAAAACTAAGCGAACTAGGCACGTTTCGGATACACCAGGTTTCCAGGCTGTTGAAGGACTGATCAGTTACCATCTTCCGGCATTCCGATGTCACGACTTAACTTCCAACGGGGTTTTCATCGTTTTTATTGTCTTGTTTTGGCCATCTTTGTGTATTATTTATAAGTTAAAACATGTGTTGCATGTCCTTTACTGAACGTCAAAATCATTTCCAGCATTTGTTGACTTTTTGTCTTTTGCTACGAGATTATTGTGAATTAGGGAATAACGCACATGTGGCAACATAAATGAAATTTTATGTCATTTTAGGATTGTGCGAAACAAGGTAGGCCGGAAAATGTGAACAGCATTAAGCACAGGGCAAACAGTGCTGTACTTAACGCAAGCCATACATTGGGAAATGCCCAACCACAGTGAACGGATGGCTCTAATATTATCCAAGAAACGAATGAAGCATTATTAGAGTGGGAAGCAGTGAGCTCTAGAATACTAACAGCATGATTTAGAACTACGAAAAAGAGAATAACCATGCATGTGACCCAGTGCTAGACACCAACAAATTAAAAGAAGAATCGGTTAAGGAGGTACTGTTACATGAAACTTTAAAACATAATTGACAGTGTTAGAAATGTAATATAAAACTTGTGATGGGTGTCCTAACTACTAAGAAGGATTGGATAATACTGGTTACGAAGAGGTTGCATGGAAACAAGGACTAGAGGTAATGAATGAAAATGGAGAATTATTCACCAATATTTGTGCAGTGAATCACTATGTCATAGTCTGAAGTGTTTTTCCTCATTAAAGAATCCATAAAGCTACACGGTCATCACCATACCACGAAACGGAAAACTAAATTGAGCATACATGTATTAATCAGTAAATTTAGATAATCTCTACATGATGCAGAAGTCTCTAGAAGTGCAGAAGTAAGTACTGACCATCATCAGCTGGTAAGTAAAATGAAGCTAAAGATCAAGAGATATATCACATCTTATAGACAAGGGATTCAACTTAATGTTGGTTATCTCAGAAACCAAGAAGTTAAGGGACAGTTTATGGTCGCAGTCTCTAACAAGTACCGGGTCTTACAACACTTAGTAGACAAGGAGAACACGGACAAGAGTTGACAACAAATCAAATGCATTTGGAGCGACGCATGTATGGAAGTACTTAGAAGAAGGGAACATAAAGCGTGGATAACGCCAGAAATACTCAAAACAATATAACCATAAACAAATTAAGAGGCAGACTTAGTGAAAAGCAAAACTAGAGCACTGAAGTCAGAGCTCAAGGAAAATATACAGAAGCTAACAAAGTCTGTTGTCGTTTGTCACCATTGTTATTATGCTGACTATAGTCAGGGTTACAACAACAACAACAACAACAACAACAACAACAACAACAACAACAACAACAACAACAACAACAACAACAACAACAACAACAACAACAACAGCGATAAATGGAATTCAATGGACTAACAAAACAACTTCATGATTTAGACTTCGTCGACGATATTCCTCTCCTGTCAAACACACGTAATCAAATGCAGGATAAACTAAACATACTTGAAGAGAGGTCAAAACAAACAGGTCTGAAAATTCATAGAAGTAAGACGAAGATAATAAGATTAAATCAAGCTAATGAATTGGCGAAACCCCACTACACGGTGTGAAATAATACACATATTTGGGAAGCAGTGTGGACACAAATGGGGAAACAAATAGAGATTATAAAATGAGAACACAAAAGGCAAAAGGAGCTTTCCTAGCACCAGGATATTTGTTGACACGACAGGAAGTTACACTTAGCACCAGGCTTAGAATGTTTACCTCCCCAAATTATGTGTCTAGATGTGAGGATGTGTGAGTGTGTGTGGAGGATGTGTGTGAGTGTGGGGATATGTGTGGGTGGGGGTATGCGTTTGGATGGGTTGGGGTGTGTGGGTGTTGGTGGGTAGTGATATTTGTGGGTGTTGGTGGGATGTGTGGATGGATGTGTGGGTGTGAAAGTAGGGGTACGGGAATGGGTGTGGGGGATGCGTGTATGGGTGGAGGATATGTGTATGGAACGGGTGCGGGGGATGTGTGTTTTTGTGCGGGATATGTGTGGGTGGGTGGAGATGTGTGGATGGTTTGGGGAAGTATGTGTGGGTGGCGGGGTTGTGTGGGTATGGGATTGTGTGGGTGGATTGGGGATGCAAGGGCGGTTGAGGAGAAGTGTATGGTGTGTGGGTTTGGGATATGTGTGCGGTGTGTTGGTGGGGGATGTGTGCATGGTGGGTGGGTGGGTGGGTGGGGTATGTTTGTGGTGATATGGGTGAGGATATGTGTGTGGGTGGGGGATAGTGTGTGGTGTGGGGGATGCGTGTGTGATGGGTGCGGGGAATAGTGTGTATGGGTGGGGGATATGTGTGGGTGAGTTGGGGATGTGTGGTGGTTGGGGGAAGTATGTGTGGGTTGTGGGGGTGTGTGGGTGGGAGATGTGTGCGTGGATGGGGAATGTGTGGGTGGGGGTGTGTAAGTGGCTTAGGGGTGTGTAGGTGGGTGAGGGATGTCCATGTGTCGGGGTGGGATGCGTGAGTGGGTGGAGGATGTGTGTGGGTAGGGGTATTGTGATCGAGAGATATTTGGTTGGGGGTGGGTGGGTGGAGGTGTGTGGATGCGTAGTGGAGGATGTGTGGGTGAGTGAGTGTGTTTTGGTGGATGGGTGGAGAATGTGTGTGTGGGTGGGAAGAGGTGTGTGGTGTGTTGGTTGGGGATATGTGTGTGGGTGGTTTTTGTGTGTGTGGGTGGGGTATGTTGCGTGGGTGGGTGAGGGTATCTGTGTGGGTGGGGATATTGTGTGGTATGTGGGTGGAGGATATGTGTGTGGTGTGTAGGTGGGGATGTGTGGTGGTATGCGGGTGTGGGATGTGTTGGTAAGGGATATGTGTGTGTGCAGTGCGTGGGTTGGGAATATCGCGTGGTAGGGGATGGCCTGCGTGCCCAATTTGTGACCCTTTTAAAATAAAGTTGATTTGATATGATTTGAATTGATTCAACTCTAGTGTTAAATTGCTGCTACTGTATGGGACAGAAACGTGGAGAACAAGTAACAGAATTACAGTTAATCTTCAAACATTTACTAACTGATGTCTGTGCAGAATAGCGGGAATTAAATGGCATCACAGAGTCACCAATGTAGAGCTTATGGAGAGAACTAAACAAATCCCAGTGAACCAAGAGGTTACGAAAAGAAGCTGCCGCTGGATAGGACACACACTGACAATATAACTAGACACTCTCTTGTCTGGAACCCACACATCAAACAAAATAATGGGATTACTAAGAATACACGGAGAAGAGAATTACAGACAGAGATGAATAAATATCGCGAGAACATGGAGCAAGCTGCAGGAGACAGCACGAGATATGGCTATTGGCGTGGTTTAGTTGAGGGGTTATTCTCCAGTTGTGAGTACATGGCAGAAGAAGAAATGAAGAAGTCTGCCAATGCCTTCGAACGACCGACGCTCATACCATTTTAAAAATCGGCGCAAATCGTTATGCTCCCAAAGCGTCTGTGGATGAATTGCAACCTGGCATTCCGTGATTTTGAAACTGCTTTCACTATTCCTAAGCCATTGACGACGGCATTGTTAGTTAGAACGTATATATGGTGTTTGTCAATCAAGAATATTGATGACCATTCATTTCATTCAGTGGGGTTTAAAGTTTGAAGCCGTGAGTTCTAAGATAGCTGGTAAGGCCTATTTTGGCTCGCAATGTTCTTTTACAATTTGGGCAAAGAATGCTTGGCGTTTCAAGAGGATCTCCTGCAGTGCTTTTTATTTGTCCAGCCTATTTTTTTTTTTCACAGCTCTTGCAGTCCGCACAAGTGGCTACACCCTTGCTTAATGATACACGCCACGAATTTCGGTCTTTGGGTAGTCTCCCAAGTGTCGTGACGAATTCCAAAGCTTTTAGTGAGATCTTTAGAGTGTCTTTAAGAGTTTCCTCTGGCCGCCGTGGCGAGTGTGTGCAACATACACAGTATGTATGGTGACATATGCCTGGGTCATTGACATTGAGATGAGTGACCTGTGTAGCGGGACTACGAGAAAAACAATCAACCCTGAGAAATAATGGGGCGGGTGTGAGTGGATACCCCTAGGGTGGATGGGGCGAAAGACAGTTGAGTGGTGTGTGAAGTCAGGAGACTTGAAAAGTCAGTGAGAGAAGAGACCGACTGCGGGTCAGGTCGTTTAAGACAGTTGATGTTTTGACTCCGAACGGGTCGGGAGTTGAAGGATAGAAGCGGAGGTAGGACGGATAGAGCTCCGTCCTGGATTGTGTTGTTCTCCGAGTTTGAATGCAGGCCTAAAACCCAGAGTGGGGTGGATAGTGAGTGTAGGCCTATACCCATTGTGTGGGTTGTCGTGTGTGAGGTCCAGCTGGGGCTAGTAGCTGGATACCTGTCGTGTACATTCGAGAGTAAGGAGGCCTTGAGAAGGCAGTGATGTGTGCGGATTAAGTGTGAGGAGGATATACTTATTCGGTGGATTTACATTGTGTTTTCTGGATGTATAAACATGTTCCGTTTGTCAGTGTTCTTTCCGTATTAAAGGATTATGTGCGCCAAATCAATCTTGTGTAATGACTGATGGATGTGTATTACTGGGGTGAGTTGCATTGTGAGACAGTTAGATAGCTCAATTGACACACCAGGAGCATCGTTACCTAGACAACGACCATCTCACGCACTTATCATCGTAAGAACATCGTGAGATATCTGGATGGCTCGTCCTTTCAAGAAACCCAGTGTATTAACTGAGAGCTCGTCGCTTAGTAAAGATTTTCTGACAGCTACATTCGGTCAAGGAACACCGTGCAATATTGAGATATCTGTGTGCTCTTCGCTGAGAGAGGAGTTATTATCTGGTGACTTCGTTCCATCAAACTAACAAACCCTTGACAAATTGGATATTATTGCGTAAAGAAATTAATGTGAACTCTTCGGTGTGTGTGCCAGATAATTCACACAGACAGACGGGAGTAAACACGCAAGCTAGCAGTCGGGGCACGGAAAAACCAGTGTTGAATACAGAGTTCACGAGAAACCAGGTAAAATTGATACCAGGCAGTAGTGCGGAAGATAACAGACAGTTCGCGAGAAGGTCACACTACAGGTAAATTACTGGACAGTCAGCGCGCATGAAGACACGGCACAGGTCAACGGAGAGTGTGAGGTGACGGGTTAGTCACTAGTCACAAACAGCGCGTTGGTGAAAACGCGGCACGAAAAGTCGGCGCGGCGATACTGGCTGGACATTATCGCTGTCGGTGATAAAGACAGGATTGAAAATCAAAGATTCTGACAGGTGTGTGTGTGTGTGTGTGTGTGTGTGTGTGTGTGTGTGTGTGTGTGTGTGTGTGTGTGTGTGTGTGTGTGTGTGTGCTGAGGCAACGCACTGTGTTGGTCGCGGGTCAACAAGTGAAGAATTTCACCACAGCTAACACGACGGGGGAGGACGGTGGAAATTGTGAGTTTCCACGGAAAAATCGGGTCAGCGCTGTTTACGAGGACAGGTGACTGAAGGGGTAGTAACAGTACCCCACCGCAGCCAGAGTTGGGGCGGGTTAACGGTGTAAAGTGTGTATTATTGTGACAAAGAGTACTGAGGTACTGACTTGAGGTGTCCGGCAATGTCAAGGCCGATACGGTGGAAATTTACCAAAATTTTCCAGAGGAGAACTGGATAAACAAGGTGTTTGTGAACGAAAACCAGACTTTATGTTCGTCTTTGTGAATCCCTTTGTGACCATTACTCTGTTATGAGCAAACATTTTACAGCGAAGTGTCATCACCGCAAACAAGGGTGCATACAGTTGCCAAAAAGAACTGACGGTACTGTGTTAAAGAGCTGGACATTTGCTGCCATTATTTGTGTTGAACTTTGTCTTTAAACGTGAGTCTATCACATAATTGATACAACTACGGACCATCTCCACAACCAAGGTAGAATAACGTTACGGACTGGGTCGAGACAGAACATTTTGGATAATCAATCATCATCTTCAATTTTGTCGACAGTTGGAACTTGTGATCACCACGTGAATTCAGTAACCACTCAACAAAACAATAAGTCGCTTTGGAAACTAGCGTCGTAGACAACTTCAGCAGATTGTGAAAAATTATTAAAAACGAACTTTTGGCGACGGATTAATAGGCACATATTTAGTCGGCCAACCAGTCTGGACATTTTGTTTGCTCTCACCGTCTTTAACTGTCGTTATCGTTTGTCTACTTATATATATATATATATATATATATATATATATATATATATATATATATATATATATATATATATATATATATATATATATATATATATATATGTTATTACATGTAGTTGTTGGATAGGCACTTTTTGCAATCTCTATCTAAATCGGGATAGGCCGTGCAAAAACGTGGTTCTTTCTGGTGCTTACGATATTTTTGTATGGAAAACGCTAATGAGTTAGCGTGTCGTGCAGTGGCATTGGAGTCCTAACCAATATCTAGAGCCGAGTTGTCTGACGTCAGATTTGTGTATATTTTGATGCTATAATTTTATTTTTTTTTCTCTTTCTTTCTTTTCGTTATATTTACATATGATATTTGTTGTGTTCGGATATATGTTATTATTGTGATCTTTCGTCATTTCTACTGTCTAGTGGTCGGTGTCAGGTTACATATTATTACGCGCACTGTGGTCGTTTCACACAAGCTTGTGGTTGTTACTGTAGTTTATTTCTTTGTGATCACCGTCTCCGTGTACTTGGCTTGTGAGTCTAGCGTTTTATAGACAACACTTACTGTGGATCATTCCATTCGTTTGTATATGTATATATATGTATGTTTAAATATATTTCCAGAAGTTTATTACAGCTATTGCAGATATATGTGAGGGAGTATAGGTAATATCCTCCCCCTCACTACCTAGTGCGTGATAGAGTGACTGGGTGAGTACAGAGGTGACAGTATTAGTACTACGAATTTACGTACAGTCTGAGTGGAGGTGTACTTAGGGAAGGGACACAAAAACTCGCAGCAGAGTCTTTACATTTATAGTTGGCTGACAGACAGCAACGTGTCCACAAGTACAAGATGCCTACTTTAATGGAATATATTGAAGCAGGTGAAAGGTTAGGCCTGAAAGGAAAAGAGTTACAGGAGTATGCAGAAGCAAAAGAACAAAAACAGACGGAAAGAGAGGAGAGGCATAATGAACGCGAGGCAAAGCGTCTACAGGAAGAGAAAGAGACACAAGTAAAGTTAGCTGAAATGGAAAACAAGCGTCTACAGGAAGAAAAGTTAGCTGAGAGAGAACAAAGACAGGCTGAAATGGAAGCCAAGCGTCTACAGGAAGAGAGAGAGAGACACATATGAGAATGGAAATTGAGAAAGAGAAGATTAAGATGGAAGCGGAAATTGCACTTCGAAAACTAGAACTATCATCTAAGGGTCAAAGTGAGGAAAGCAGAAGACCTTCGCAGTCGTCACAACGATTGAAATTGCCATACTTTACGGACCGAGACAACTTGGAATCTTATTTGTCGAGATTCGAAGCATCAGTGAAAGTGTTAGGCATCCCAGAAGGTGAGTATGCGATTAGACTGAGCGAGTATTTAACGGGTAAGGCCCTAGATACAATGTTTAATTTACCTGTGGAAGAAAGAAACAACTACACTATTTTGCGGCAACGTTTGTTAACAAAGTTCCAACTAACTGAGCATGGATATAGAACAAAGTTTAGACACTTAGGACCAGAGACAAATCAAGATTTCACAGATTTTGTTAACACAGTAAAGAACACATTTAACAAATGGATGGAGCTTGCAGAAGTAGGGAAAGATTTTAATAAATTAGTGGATTTAATGTTAAGAGACAAGGTAGTATCTGCATGCAATACAAACTTAGTAGCTTTCTTTGAGGAACGTAAGCCAAAGGACATAGACACAATGTCACAGTTAGGGCAAAACTTACATGACTGCACATCCAAACAGTTCTATTGGTAGACTAATGAGTGAGGAAATAGTCTGTGCAGCGTACACTAAACAGGACCAGAATCCAGTTATTAGACCAAGATCGAAAAGTGTGGATTCAGCACAGAAGTATGAACAACAAGAGTCTCAAGATAATGGTTTCCGTGGCAACCATTTTGGCAGAGCAGGACGGTACCCATACAAAAGGGGAAATTTCCAGAGGACGTCCAAATAGTTATGCCGGATGCTGGAATTGTGGGAGCTGGAGACACAAATGGCAGCAGTGTGATGCACAACCATCAGATGAGCCAACGAACAACAGTAAAAGGGAGATCACTTGTTTCAAATGTGGAAGGAAGGGGCATGTCAGCTATCATTGTACGATGAGGGAAACGGAGCATTCTAATGCAGCACAAGTTATTGAGACTATCAACAATGAAGATTGTAGTGGGTGCAAACCTCTTTTTGAAAAAGACGGTCAGCCAGTCTTAGTGTGTGGTCATACAGTTAAAGCAGGATCAGCAGTGCATGAAGGAGGAAGTCTGAAGATGCACCATGGATTTGTTAATGATAGGCCAGCGTTAACAATTAGGGATTCCGGATGTACGTCCATCGGAGTTAGAAAGAGTTTAGTGCATCCCTTCGGATTATACAGGGAAAAGATTAGATCCATAACATTTAATGGGACAGTAGAATTCTACCCATTAGCCGTGATAAGCAGTGAAAAACACCATATATCACAGGAAGAGTGCTAGCGTGTGTTCTAGACTCACCAGTGGCAGATTTGATCATAGGAAACGTAGCAGGAGTTAAAGATTGTACAGAAGAAGAAGTAGTTTATTGGGACCAGAAACATAGTTTAAGTAGTAACGGGGTAGTTACAAAAAGAAAACCTAAATTAGAGAGTATAGCTGAAGAAAAAGTGGCACTTGAAGTAGACACAGAGGACAACGATAGGACAGCTGAGCAGGTGAGAATGGATCTCAAATATAGCTGTAGGGAATCCCAGAGACAAGATACTACTCTCGACAAATGTTTCCAAGGGTGTGGTAAAGTGAGACATAGGCAATCAAAGAAGGGTAGATGGTGCTTCGAAAGGAAGAACAATGGTCTCACTCGCAGGTTTTCAGATGGCGGAACTGCATGTGGGCAAGTAGTATTACCGTTAACACATAGAGACCGATATACTAGAACAGCTCAGGATAGGGCATGTGCAGGGCACATAGGAGTAAGGCGGAAGCAGCATAGAGCAGGATGCCAGGTATATTGGCCAGGATTTAATAAAGAGGTCAGACTAAACAGAGACTCCAGTGTAACAGTACAATATGCAGATAGCAATGTTAACGCAGTTCAAAAGAGTGTTAACGACATCACTGAACCAGGATTAGCAAACAGATGTGTTAAAGATATAGGAAACATGAGGCATGGGTATATGAAGGGTAGACACAGCATCGACAGGAATCATAGGTGGAGGTTTGAGGCAAGAAAAGAACCACCTGATATAGGGTCGGTACACAAATAGCTTGTGTCTTTTTGAGGATGGTAATAGACCTGCAGATACACAGATATGATGTTTCCTATGATGTATTATTATTATGTGATGTATTAGTTCATGCATTGGTACACAAGATAGAAAGTTGGTTGTATTGATGTGTGGGGAATATGGGAGTGTACTATGAGCATTTGATGTATTATTGAGTGTGGTAGCTAGAGTAAGTGGGATTTATACTTACGACTACCCAGGCAATATGTCTGGGTCACATATTTGATAAGTATTAGTCTCCCAACATTTGAAAACGATGTTTTCTTTTAAGGGGGGGGGGGGGATAATGACATATGCCTGGGTCATTGACATTGAGATGAGTGACCTGTGTAGCGGGACTACGAGAAAAACAATCAACCCTGAGAAATAATGGGGCGGGTGTGAGTGGATACCCCTAGGGTGGATGGGGCGAAAGACAGTTGAGTGTTGTGTGAAGTCAGGAGACTTGAAAGTCAGTGAGAGAAGAGACCGACTGCGGGTCAGGTCGTTTAAGACAGTTGATGTTTTGACTCCGAACGGGTCGGGAGTTGAAGGATAGAAGCGGAGGTAGGACGGATAGAGCTCCGTCCTGGATTGTGTTGTTCTCCGAGTTTGAATGCAGGCCTAAAACCCAGAGTGGGGTGGATAGTGAGTGTAGGCCTATACCCATTGTGTGGGTTGTCGTGTGTGAGGTCCAGCTGGGGCTAGTAGCTGGATACCTGTCGTGTACATTCGAGAGTAAGGAGGCCTTGAGAAGGCAGTGATGTGTGCGGATTAAGTGTGAGGAGGATATACTTATTCGGTGGATTTACATTGTTTTCTGGATGTATAAACATGTTCCGTTTGTCCGTGTTCTTTCTGTATTAAAAGATTATGTGCGCCAACTCAATCTTGTTTCATGACTGGTGGATGTGCACTGCGGGGGTGAGTTGCATTGTGAGACAGTTAGATAGCTCAATTGACACACCAGGAGCATCGTTACCTAGACAACGACCATTGCACGCACTTATCATAAGAACGTCGTGTGATATATGGATTCAGCGAAGATCAGCGTAGTCACGTGAATATATTATGGACAGTCATAAGCAGGCGTCAAAACCCGTCTGTTTCCATTAAAACAGACCCGACAGCAATACTGAACAGACATTTCCAGCACAGAATTAGTCTTTCTCCCGAGACCTCAACTCTCGTCTTAGTTTTAGCAACCGCCCATTTCACACTTCATGTGTTATCAGCCATACAGGTATCAATAACCTGTTTTCTATCGCTACAAGAAGCCCCACGCATGACTGCCGTAGATAGTGATCATCTGTGGGATGGCCAAATTCAAGCTACCATTCACCTAACAATTCATCAATTCTTCTTCTTCTCTCGCATTCCCCCGTCTTCCCCCTCTTCGTCCTACATTTCTTCCTCTTTTTCCTCCTCCCGAACTTCTTCCTCTTTTTCTTATTTTTTCTTCCCCCTCCTCCTCCTCCTCTTCCTCCTCCTCCTCCTCCTCCTCCTGCTCTTCTTCTTCTTCTTCTTCTTCTTCTTCTTCTTCTTCTTCTTCTTCTTCTTCTTCTTCTTCTTCTTCTTCTTCTTCTTCTTCTTCTTCTTCTTCTTCTTCTTCTTCTTCTTCTTCTTCTTCTTCTTCTTCTTCTTCTTCTTCTTCTTCTTCTTCTTCTTCTTCTTCGTCCTTCTCCTCTGTTCCTTATTCTTCCTCCTCATCTTCTTCTTCCTACTCCTCCTCCTCTTCTTCTTGTTCTTCTTGTTCTTCTTGTTCTTGTTCTTCTTCTTCTTCTTCTTCTTCTTCTTCTTCTTCTTCTTCTTCTTCTTCTTCTTCTTCTTCTTCTTCTTCTTCTTCTTCTTCTTCTTCTTCTTCTTCTTCTCTTTTCCTTATCCTTCCTCCTCATCTTCTTCTTCCTACTCCTCCTCCTTCTCAGACTCCAGAGTGTCCAGACCAAACTGTCCGTGACGTGTAGTCAGTGCCAATAACATGAACCAAGTGCAAGGTCAGCAGCACTATCGATTCCGCTCAGCAATCACTGAAATTAAAGGCAGTAATGGGATACACCCAATCCAGCAAACATGGTTTCGAACAAAGCAGTGTCTGGTTGTGGCCCAGGGCGTCGGCCAGGGAACTCTGGGACATGGGGGACAGGAAGTTCCTGAAGTAGACGACGAGAGGATAGTGCTACGAGTTGAGCAATAGTTCCCAGAAACAAAACTCCAGTGATGTCATTGGGGAGGTACTGGTATACGAAATCCACGCAGATAGATTTAATTGTCAGGTCGCTTGGCGATGTCCTGCCATCGAATGTTAACCTATTCCCGCTCCTCCTCCTGGAAATGTGTCTGTGAATGGGGGATATGTCTGTGTGGGTGGGAGTGTGTGACTGTGGACGGGGTAAATGTGAGTGGGTGGTGAGGGTGTTTGTAGGTCGGGGATGTGTGGGTGCGTGGGGAGATGTGTGTGTGTGTGTGGGGGGGGGGGGGGGGGGGTGAGAGATGTGTGGGCGGGGATGTGTATGGGGAATGCATGTGGGGGATGTGTGTGGGGGTGGGGGAATGTGTTTATGGGTGGGGTGTTGTGTGGGATGGGAGATGTGTGAGGGTGAGGGGTGGGTGGGGGAGGTGTTGCGGGTAAATGAAGGATGTATGTGAAGGTGGGGGATGTGTGTTTGGCTGGGTGGTTGGGGTGTGTGTGGGTGGGTGGGTAGATGGGAGATGTATTTGTTGATGGGTGGGTGGGGGACGCGTGCGTGTGAGTGTGTGATGGATAAGTACGTGAGTGGGTGTGTGAAAGATGAGTGTATGGGTGGGAGATGTGTGTGTTGGTGGGAGGATGTGTGTTTGTGGGGTATATGTGGTTGGTGGGGTGTGTGTGGGAGGTGTATGTTTTTGGATGGGGAATGTATTGGTGGGTGGAGATGTATGTATGGGTGGGGAGATGTGTGTGTTTGTGAGTCTATGGGTGGGAAGATGTGTAGTTAAGGGATGTGTGATTGGGGGATTGGAGGTCGGGGGAGGGAGTAGATGGCGGGTGGGTGGGTTGATGATGCATAGGAAGGTGAGTGTGTGTAGGTTGGGGACGGTGGGTGGGGGATGTGTGTGTGGGTGGGGGATGTTTGGGTGGAGGATGTGTGGAAGTGGGGATGTGTGAGTGGTTTTTGTGTGTGGGTAGGTGTAGAATGTGTGAGTTGGCGGGAATATGTGTGGGTGCGTTGGGGTGTGTGGCTGGGGGATGTGTGTTTGGCTGGGTAGTTGGGGGTGTGTGGGTGGATGGTGGAGGATATGTGGGTGGGTGAGTGTTGGTAGGTCATGGGATGGGTAGAGTATGTGTGTGTGTGTGTGTGTGGGTGGGGAGATGTATGAAGGTGGGGGATGTGTGGGTGGGTGTTGGGTGGGTGCATGTAAGTGTGCCTGGGTTTGTGTGTGGGTGGGTGGGGGAGGTGAGTGGGTGATTTTGTGTGTGTGTGTGTAGGTGGGGAGAATTTTAGGTGGGGGTGTGTGTGGGATGTATGGGTGGGGGATGGATGGATGTGCCTGGGGATATGCGTGTGGTTGGATGATGGATTTGTGTGTGGGGGAGGGGCGGGGATAGATGGAAGTTGGGTGGGTGGGTGGGGGATTTGTCTCATAACATGGTAACATGCATTGTTTATGTTTACAACATTCATTTGACAATGTTTTTTTTTTTCATTTGTGAATGTACTATGGACTATTGATGAACGAAAGATGAGTGGTTGGAAGGGCCGCATGTAAGACGGGCCTGCGTGCCCAATTGGTTACCCTTCGAAAATAAAGTCTGTTCGTTCGTTCGTTCGTTCGTTCTTCTTCTTCTTCTTCTTCTTCTTCTTCTTCTTCTTCTTCTTCTTCTTCTTCTTCTTCTTCTTCTTCTTCTTCTTCTTCTTCTTCTTCTTCTTCTTCTTCTTCTTCTTCTTCTTCTTCTTCTTCTTCTTCTTCTTCTTCTTCTCCTCCTCCTTCTCCTCCTCCTCCTGCTTCTTCTTCTTCTTCTTCTTCTTCTTCTTCTTCTTCTTCTTCTTCTTCTTCTTCTTCTTCTTCTTCTTCTTCTTCTTCTTCTTCTTCTTCTTATTCTTCTTCTTCTTCTTCTTCTTCTTCTTCTTCTTCTTCTTCTTCTTCTTCTTCTCCGTCTTCTTCTTCTTCTTCTGTGGAGGAAGAAGAAGAACATCGGAAGAACATTTTGATGTTCTTCTTCTTCACCTTATTCTTCCTGTTCTTCTCGCCTTTCACCTCAATCAACGCATGCCAATCTCATTAACAGACCGTGACGGAAGGGGCTCAAGCGGGTCGTTAGCAACACCAATAATGTATTATGCGTCTTTGGTCTCCTTCTCAGTCTCTATCTCTCTCTCTCTTTCAGTCTCTGTCTCTTTCAGTCTATCTGCGTCTCTCACTCTGTCAGTCCCTCTCTGTCTCTCTGTCTCTCTCTGTCTCTCTCTGTGTCTCTCTGTCTCTCTCTCTCTCTATCTCTCTCTTTCAGTATAGTTCTTTCACTCTCTCTCTCTTTCAGTCTCTCTCTATCTCTCTATGTCTCTATCTCTGCCTGTCTTTATGTCTCTCTTTCAGTCTAGTTCTTTAAGTATCTCTCTCTGTCTCTCTCTCTTTCAGTCTCTGTCATGTAGTCTCTTTCTGTGTCTCTCTCTGTCTCTATCTCTGTCTCCCTCTGTCTCTCTTTCAGTCTGTCTCTCTCTTCCAGTCTTGCCTTGTCTCTCTCTTTCAGTCTCCGTCTGTCTCTATCTCTGTCTCCCTCTGTCTCTTTTTCAGTCTCTCTCTCACTATCAGTCTCGCCTTGTCTCTCTCGTTCAGTCTCTCTCTGTCTCTCTCTGCCCCTTTCAGTCTCTCACTCTTTCAGTCTTCCTCTGACTCGCTGTCTTTCTGTCTGTCTCTCTGTCTGTCTGTCTGTCTGTCTGTCTGTCTGTCTGTCCCCCACTCTCTCTCTCTCTCTCTCTCTCTCTCTCTCTCTCTCTCTCTCTCTCTCTCTCTCTCTCTCTCTCTCTCTCTCTCGCTCTTTCTCAATCTCTGAATGTGTGCCCGAAAATTAACCCTTTGAAAATAAAGCTAGTTTGTTCTTTCTTTGGTTTTCTCTCTCTCCCCTCTCTCCCTCGCTCTCTTTCAGTATCTCTCTCTCTCTCTCTCTCTCTCTCTCTCTCTCTCTCTCTCTCTCTTTCTATATCTCTCGCTATCTCTCAGAACATTAAACAGGCCCAATTATTAATACTGTGAAAATTCTCTCTGTCTCTCTCTCTGTCTCTCTCTCTGTCTCTCTCTCTGTCTCTCTCTCTCTGTCTCTCTCTCTCTGTCTCTCTCTCTGTCTCTCTCTCTCTGTCTCTCTCTCTGTCTCTCTCTCTCTGTCTCTCTCTCTCTCTGTCTCTCTCTCTCTCTCTGTCTCTCTCTGTCTCTCTCTCTCTCTGTCTCTCTCTCTGTCTCTCTCTCTGTCTCTCTCTCTGTCTCTCTCTCTGTCTCTCTCTCTGTCTCTCTCTCTGTCTCTCTCTCTCTCTCTGTCTCTCTCTCTCTCTCTGTCTCTCTCTCTCTGTCTCTCTCTCTCTCTCTGTCTCTCTCTCTGTCTCTCTCTCTCTGTCTCTCTCTCTCTCTCTCTCTGTCTCTCTCTCTCTGTCTCTCTCTCTGTCTCTCTCTCTCTCTCTGTCTCACACAGACACACACATTTTATCTCACAGACACTCTCATTCTCTTTTACTCTTCCTCTTATTATCTGTCTTTCTTTCTCACTCTCCATAACTCCTACACGGCTCACATTCATTCTTTCGTTCTCCCTGATGCTCATTCTTTCTCTCTAACGTAGTCATAGACATACTCTCTGATACTCTAACTTCTTCTCTCTCTTTTATTCTCCCTCCCTCCCTCTCTCTGTCTCTCTCTCTGTCTGTCTGTCTCTCTCTCTCTCTCTCTCTCTCTCTCTCTCTCTCTCTCTCTCTAAATATGTCATGTCTCTCCCTCTCCCTCTGAATCTTTTCTTCTCACATTCATTCTTTCGTTCAACTGACTCTCTTTCTCACTTTCTCTATCCCTGTTGGACACACCATTCTCTCATTTCCTTTCCTCCTCTCTCACTCTCACTCTATGTTGCTAACTCTGTGTCTCTCATTCTGTAATTATCGCACTCACTCCCTCACTCACTCACTCACTCACTCACTCACTCACTCACTCACTCACTCACTCACTCACTTACTCACTCACTCTACTTACTCACTCACTCACTCACTCACTCACTTACTCACTTACTCACTCAGACGCTGTCTGATTGTCTGCCGACGTGTCTGTCTTTCTGCCCTTTTGTCTGTCTCTCTGGCCACCTAGCATCATATATGAGAATCCAAGACATCACAGTCCGACTTCAGTATCTCCAATATGCCTGCCTTCACCTTTCCCGGTTGAACAAGACACAAAGAAGACATGACAAACAACAGAGGCAGACAGTCCAGATTAGCAGAACCCACCACTGGCAGCGCTGATCGTATTCCGGTAGGAACCTTTGGCCTTATCTATGTCAGACTGGAAGCACTAAACTGGAGTCTAGTGCTTCCAATCCGACGTGGACATGTCCCAAGGTTCGTACTCAATCTTTAAACCTCAAATTCTGAAACAATCAAATAACTCAAGTCCAGATTAGGTACTTCCAGAGGTGAATACCGGTAATATAGTTGGTAGAAGTGATAGAAGTAAGCAGAGAGAAACATTCTTCCTAGTTGTGCATCAATCATGTAATGATAACAGCAATACTAATTTTTCACCACCAAGAAGAATATGTCATATATGATGGAATCAAAAATAATCAAATGCAGAGGTTCTAGAAAAACTAGGAATGACAAAAGAGTTGATGAAAGAAATAAAACGTTAAATATTTCGGCCACGTTAAAAGACATAACACTCTTATAAAAACCATCCTGGAGGCTAAGGTTGGAGGCAACCAAGAAAGAATTAGACAGCGATACAAGTGCCATGTCGATAAGTGTAGGCGGTAATGGTTCGCCATCTCACACGATTACCAGTTTCATGGATCAGGCCTGTGTTCTTGTATCGACCAAGCCATTAGGCCATGCCGTCCAGATATTCATCTCTATGCCTTCCCTTTCCTCCTTTCCCATCAACCTACCAGTTGTCACTACGTTTTCCCATTTATGTCTCCTCATAACGTGTTTAGAAAATCTTGACTGTCTACGCCTAAATTCTCAAATAAGTTTATGATTTTCATTTGCTTCTTGAGTGAATTGCTTACTGGTTTTCCTGCCCGTTCATTGTGTATTTTCCTCAGAAACCACATTTCCACCGTTATTATTAAATGCATTCGGCTAATGAACAGTGGCAGATGGACGGATAGATGGATGGATGGATATATCGCTAGATGGAAGGATGGATCTATCGATTGATGGATGGATGGATCTATCGATGGTTGGATGGATGGATGGACGGTTGGATGGAGGTATGGATGGATGAATCTATCGAAGGATGGATGGATAAATGGATGGAACGGTAGATCGATGGAGTGATGGATGGATTGATGGATGAATGGATCGATAGATAGATAGACGGATAAGCGTGTTGCACATTTCAGCTTCAGTGATGTGTCTTATTGCTTCAATGTACTTTGTGTGATATCTGCAGTATGTACCTGACGATATGCAGCGAAATATGCCTGGCAATACATCGTGGCAATCTATTATTTGTGTCTTCATTATTCAAATCCAGTCTATTGTTTGGCTAACGTTTGTTTGGCTCGGCGCTTTGTGTTAATATTATCTTAGTACCCCACTTCCCAATCCCAGCCCCACCGTCCCATCTAAAGCTTGCATGTCATGTACTTGAATCTGCGCACTCATTAAGCCTTTGTTGATTTGTAAAATTGTTGTGGGTTTTCTGTTTTGTTGCTCTGTTCTGTCCAGCTGGAAGATTACCGACGCCAAAGCTCTGGAATGTTGAATTTTGTTATCACTAATTACCATAGCGGTGTTTGAAGATTGCTTCTGTGTGTTTATTTTATGTCTTGTCGTGTGTTTTCATTTCGTTGCAATTTCCTCGTGAGCGGTCTGACATGCTTAATTGCATTTTTCTTTCTGGTTGGCTGTTTATTCGGTCATATCTTTTACTATTCACTTTATCTAGTTCACAGCCGCTATCTACACGTGAAACTACGTCTGTCTGTCTGTCTGTCTGTCTGTCTGTCTGTCTGTCTGTCTGTCTGTCTGTCTGTCTGTCTGTCTGTCTGTCTGTCTGCCTATATATCTGTCTATCGAAAGATCAATACATCCATCCATCTCTCTGCCCGTTCCATCGTCCGTCTAACTGTCCATCTGTCTGTCCATCTGTCTGTTTGCTTGCCTGCCTGCTTGCCTATATGCCTGTCTGTCTATCGATCGATCGATCGATCGCTTGATACATTCATCGATCCTTCGATCCATCCATCCACCCATCCGTCCATCCGCCCGACCGTCCCTCTAACTGTCCGTCTGTCTGTCTTACCTCTTTAATTAGGTTAATATTAAACAACAATATACAGTAATTTATGCGTTACAAGCACATGTGAAATGTAAACGAAATCATCACTACACGAATAATACAAACTATTCATTAATATGGACATTGCAACTAGGCTAAGGGAAATATGGTGTTTGTCTATCAAGTATGCCGATGACCACTCATTTCATCCAGTGAGGCTTGAAAGTTTTGAGCCGTGAGTTCTAAGATGGCTGGCAAGGTCTATTTCGGCTCCAAATGTTCTTTGACAATGTGGGCAAAGAATGCTTGACGTTCCAGGAGGAGGATCTCCTGCGGTGTTGTTTTTAAAAATCCAATC
Source organism: Cepaea nemoralis (assembly GCA_014155875.1). Classification (NCBI taxonomy): domain Eukaryota; kingdom Metazoa; phylum Mollusca; class Gastropoda; order Stylommatophora; family Helicidae; genus Cepaea; species Cepaea nemoralis. Next base: position 32,885 of record JACEFZ010013316.1, read on the forward strand.
TTTATTTCACAGCTTTTGCAGTGCTGTCTGCTTCACAAGTGACTGCATCCTTGCACAATGCTGTACTAAGAGAAATATTTCATATACTTAGCTTACTTGCAGCCGCTGTGGCTCAGTAACTGCAAGCTCGCCAGCCTGCCTGGTTGTCTAGGTTACGTCGCACCGGGTATTCGAATTTGTAAAAGCTCCCTGGTCGTCCCAGCTAAAACAGGTACCAGATAAGGGCGTGGGAAGCAAATGTGACCTGCGTGGTACTGATCACATCGCCCATCGAATCCCGATGGAGGAATATCATCGGCAGAGTTGACCCAGAACACCAAAGACCGCTATCTGTGGAGAGACATGAACACTTAAGCCAGCTGGCAAGGCACTTGATGGTAATGATGTATAGATAGTTATTTGCATATCCTTTACAGGACGTCACAGTCAACCTTCAGCATTTTTTAGCTGCTTATGATTTCTTGGCAAGTTTACGATCCGTAGTTTGTCATTGCTGTCTGAACAACCAGCACACATACCACTGTATGAAAACCAAGACTAGGCGGTCTGCTGCCAAATCGCCAGTAGCTGTGTTTCGAACGCGGTAAACGAGAATACGAATTACGCCCGTAACCCCATCGCCACACAGTCGGTAGTATTAACATTTGTATGTTAAATTGGTTCTGCATAACAGGCCAGAATTCTTGTTCCTAACGTCCATTGACAGAGATTAATTGCACAAGATGTTGTTCATTTTATGAATGCAGATATTTTGTTTATTATCACAGTTCCTGATCTCAGTGTTATGTCTTCGTCTGATGTTATTCCTTGTGCCTGCATATTTGTATTTCTGCACGTGCCTCAAAATTAATACCATTAACGTTAATTGTGCTTCGTATTTCTTCTTCTTTTTTCCTTTTTTCTTCTTTTTCTTCTTTCTTCTTCTTTTCTTCTTTCTTCTTCTTTTTCTTCTTTCTTCTTATTTTTCTTCTTGATGTTTCGCATTTTGCTCATGCCTGTATAATGCATATCTTTTATATTGTTGCTATTCTCTGATAGCCTTGAATGATGTGTGAATGAATTAATGTATGAAAGAGAGTGATAGGAGGGCAGAATGTTAGACGGGCCTGCGTGCCCAATTCTTAACCCTTTGAAATTAAAGTTTGTTCGGTTTCGGTTTTCGGTTTTGTTCGTTCTTCATTAATCTTTTTCTTCTTTCTTCATCTTTTTCTTCTTTCTTCTTCTTTTCCTTCTTTCTTCTTCTTTTTTCTTCTTTCTTCTTCTTTCTTCGTTCTTCTTCTTTTTCTTCTTTCCTCTTCTTTTTCTTCTTCTTTTTCTTCTTTCTTCCGCTTCTTCTGTCTTCCTCATTCTTCTGTCTTCCTCTTCTTCTTTCTTCCTCTTCTTCTTTCTTCTTCTTCTTCTTCTTCTTCTTCTTCTTCTTCTTCTTCTTCTTCTTCTTCTTCTTCTTCTTCTTCTTCTTCTTCTTCTTCTTCTTTGTTCTTCTTCTTTTTCTTCTTTCCTCTTCTTTTTCTTCTTTCTTCCTCTTCTTCTGTCTTCCTCATCTTCTTTCTTCCTCTTCTTCTTTCTGCCTCTTCTTCTTTCTGCCTCTTCTTCTTTCTGCCTCTTCTTTTTCTTCTTCTTCTTCTTCTTCTTCTTCTTCTTCTTCTTCTTCTTCTTCTTCTTCTTCTTCTTCTTCTTCTTCTTCTTCTTCTTCTTCTTCTTCTTCTTCTTCTTCTTCTTTCTTCTTCTTCTTCTTCTTCGTCTTCTTCTTCTTCTTCTTCTTCTTCTTCTTCTTCTTCTTCTTCTTCTTCTTCTTCTTCTTCTTCTTCTTCTTCTTCTTCTTCTTCTTCTTCTTCTTCTTCTTCTTCTTCTTCTTCTTCTTCTTCTTCTTCTTCTTCTTCTTCGTTTCTCTTTCGATGTGAATGCGTAATTCCAAGTTATGCCCATCAGAGACCAGAGTGTTGGCCTTCATTTGTGTCAGGTTGATGTCCTCCAGATAGATTTCCTCCTGTCACAAAGTTGTGGACACTAAGAAGTGGCTGTGGTTGTGTCCAGAGAATGTCAGTGTGAATATTGTGTTAGACTACGGATCAACAACGATGAATCAATATATAACACCATCCTGCGCACACAATATTTTAGTTCGAAACACACTCGATGCTAAAACACTTTTCAGGAACATTCGATAGTGAGATTTATCTAGATTGCATCTGCACATGTCCAGCACACTCAGATTATCATATAACACAGTAAGCTCCTGCGACAACACCATTGCCGTCTATCAGGCTTTGCACAATACAATGTTACGGACTCTTCTCCGTCCGTGAATCCAACCACCTCCTCTGAGTCTCCTCTCTCTAGACTCAGCCCCTCTCAGAACTCCGCTTTCTAAAAACCACCAGGCGGAGTTGTCTCTAACTTTGCCACAACTCATCTCTGAATGTCACTATCTTGGCTGGTGTCCCTCACTCAGCCCATAATCAACTGCCACTGAAAGCCTGGCTAAGTTTCCATTACTTAAACTCAGAATCAGCTGTCCCCGTTAAGTCTCCCTGACTTAACTTCAAACTCCACGATCGGACTACGTGTTCTCCCTTAGCCCCAGAACTCCCCTGACTCAAAACCACCATGGCGAAGTTGTCCCTAACTCCGCCACAACTCAACACTCCCCAATTCGCCCAAACTTCTATTTTATTCACTCTTCCCAGGACCTCCCAAGAAACATCATTTTAACCTCTTTAATCCCAATCTAAATTCCTCAAACATAACATTTCTGAGTTTCCCTTTGTCCCTTAGTCTACTATCACGTTTTCTCTGTGCCTTCGTGTCTTATACTGACATCTCCGTGATATACCCTCCATTGTATTTCGGGCCCACCTTTTCTTCTCTGACCCAGTTCACCTTGATAGTATTGTAAAATTCTTAATTCGTCCATTCACCCCAGTTTTGCATAAACTCATGCACGTTACACTACCGTCTCCTCAAAAGAAAACGTAGTTTTCAAATGATGCGATAGTAATGCTTCTTTACATGTGTGAACAAGTAACGATGCGTGAGTAGCAGTAAGTATGTCTCCCTCATACTCCATCTCTTGCTCATTTCAACTATAACCTACATAATACACCTGGTACTCACAAGTAACCCAACACATTCCCCATGCATAAACCAAATGCAACCTTGCGAATTGTGATCAGTAACAGGATATTCAATAAACATGACTGAAAAATTTTGAGGCGCTACATCGCCTCTGAACCCCACCAAACAATATATTCTATTGTTAAAAGTTTCTACTTAAAAAAAAAAAAAAAAAAAAAACACACACACACACACACACACACACACACACACACACACACACACACACACACACACATAAACGTTAATTGTCCACGTTGATCAATGCCCTTAGAGGTCTCTGGAGAGCAAATCGAAGCTGGTATTGTCCTCTCCACGTGTTAGTACCACACCACATGAACACTCCATCCGTAAGATGCTCCATCGATGAATACGAGAGCTCTTCATTGCTGCTGTATGTACGAGTATCACTGGTAAGTGATCTGTCTACACAATGACTTATCTGTTGCAAGCCTAGACTCCATAATCCGCCAGGGCCTCACATTGCAAATTTGAACCTTTAGTTTCTGGTGGCGGGAGTTCACTGCTGACCTGTAGCACTGGATGCACGACTGGATTCTTCTCATGTGTCACACATCCACCAGGTCCTGTCGATGATGTGTCTACCCTGAGAGTACATTGTAAGTCAAGATTAGAGAGAATTACAATGGGATGACTCAAAAAATAACTGACTACATTGGGTTTTGCCACAAACTGGGTGTTCCACACCACCTTGTTGGGTCTGCCCCTCTGTGTCCCTACATACAACACTGATGTGATGGCTGACACTGACACACATTTCTTTGTGACTTTGTATTATAGAACTGCGTGATGTGTAAACATCCTGTTCACATCTCTCATCATCTGAAACTATATTGTCGCCCCTTGTCAGGCAAAACCCAAACTAGAAAGTACCTCTAATAGCGCTTTAGTTGCCGCGTCTGTTGTACTGTGTTTGACAGGTAAGGATTCTGGGATCAATCATGGCCAAGATATACCTAAGACACCTATTGGGTATCGCTAACACTGGGTCAGTGATGTCACTCGCATCCTTTTGACATGGCCTAACTTTCGTATTTGTCGCTTGCACCGGTGCACAGGATTTGCTGTTTAGCTTGTTATCTTTACTAAATCCTGGCCAATAATATTGGTACACAACGCTATGCTGTGTACGCATTATTCCCATGTGCCCTGCAAATGAATTATCGTGAGCTGTTCTCAAATTCAGTTCTCTATACGCTAAAGGTACCCCACCTTGCCTGCTTATCGTCTTGTCATCTGACAAATGGCAAGTGAGACTATTATTCTTCCCTTCGACGCCCCACCTCTCACTCCAACCGTCATGGAACATTTTTTGGCGTGCAAAGTTTACACACTGAAGCTACTGGTTTTTGCCCTTATCCGAGAAGGATCGATCTGATTGCGCAATGGATCAAGGGGGCATGTTATATTATTAGATGCCGGTTATTCTTGGAAATATTCCCAGCCCTACGCAGGTATTGAACCCGTTACCTTGTGAGTATGATGTGCAGGCCTTAACATCTCAACTTGGTTCTCTCGTTAGGCTTCTTTTCTCTATTTCTACGAGAACCAAACAATGACTGGCATCTTGCCGTCTTGACAGACAATAGTTTGTTACATTGTGCTCCTTTGATTTCAAGATCGGTTAAGACCAGGGATAGGGTTATACCGCTCCATAGCACAAAACCTGGGCTGAAGCTAGAGACCACGTGTTGAGAAGGAAGCAAGTCAAATGATCGTAACTAGGTTACGAACTAACGGTATGCCACAACAAGCAATGATGTACAGACGAAATGGAAGCAGAAGAGGAGGCCGACAACTTAAACGGTGGACAGAGAGAATAGCAGAGCCTGTGGTGATCTCGATACATAAAATCCATAAACGGGCACTCTCACGCTGTTTATACTTCACTTCGACACCTCGAGGTACAAGAGGATTATGATGCGATGAGTCTTGCCGATACAACATGACCCCCAACCCCCCTCTCGGCATGCCTAGTTTACTCCAGAGGAAAGGTAACACCAGTACATCTGGAAAAAGACAAGCTGCCGGATCGGCAAAGCAATGCATTACTCTCTCCACATGTCGGAGCTTCGATTCTAGACCAGTTGCCAACTAAGGCTTAGGGCCTGGTCTGCGCTGTTGGCACAATGTGGGGTGTCGGGTTTGGTGAGCGCCGCCAACATTTGGAGATAACGGAAAGCAGGTAGTACCGTCTACTAATACGCTAAATAATACAAATGTGTTTATTTATGAACTGTCATAGTGGCCTCAAAAATTTCCCCAACTGATATTTATGTGTAATAGTGTACAACATTGGAACCAACCAATCTTTTCTCTCGTTTAATTGTTCTTTATTATACCGGACACATCATTGCGGTCTGATGTGTTTGTGTGTTTTTTATTTGACTATGCTGGTTTAATATACATTTATGAGACCTATAGCACTATCTCAATGGTTAGATACGAATTCTGTCCATATTTCAAAGTTGTGGGTTAATGTGTAAGATAGACCTGGCTAATGAAGACACCGTTATGTTAGTGGTGTCTAAATGTTCGAAGTACACTTGTTCCTACAGCGAGGTATTGTCGTCATGTGGAGATGACAGGTTCGAATCTCCGTCGGTAACTATAGCTTTCATTGTCTAGTGCGTCCTCTAATCCCTGCGTCTTTCCTCTGCTTCTACGAGAACTAAACAATACGTGTGTGTTTATTTATGAACTCTCTTCTTTGTTTTATTGCCATTGCTTCTGCCTTCCTATTATTCAACTCGAATTCAATATTTTCACTGTAAGCTACCATCACTTTCTGTAGTTTCATCTGGCTTGTTGCTATCACGACAAAATCATCGACACAATGTAAGTTATTTATATTATCACCAGCAACCGCGAAACCCGGGCATATTTTCTATAGATCTGACTACATGCTCTGTGTATTACAAGTATTAAAACCTAATAAAATAATTCAGGGTGCAGTACTCACATATACACACAGATACACTTACAAACAAAGGTGCAAACACACACATACACATCATCATCCAGTGCCTTGCTGGCTGGCGTGGCGATCATGCCACTCCACAAATTACGATCTCACACGTCATGGTTCAGTTCGTGTGTTGACTTCCCTTTCGTGGCATGACACAAGACTGCCAAGAATCTTCTCACGCTGTCTTCATCTATCTCTCTTTCCGCAAATCTGTCCGGTTGTCACAACATGTTCTAGGTTTTTGTCTTCTCATGACGTGGCCTAAAAACGATGACTGCCTCTTTCTGATGTTTGTGATAAGTTGTCTGTGCGACTCGGCTTCCCTTAAAATGTCCTGATTGCTTATTCTGGCTGTTCAATTAATGTTCAGCATTTTTCTATAAGACCACATCTCCAAGGCTTCTAGGCATGTTTTCGCCTGTTTACTGTGCATCCATGATTTGCGGCCGTATGTTAAAACTGGTTCTATGTAACATGCAAGATCCCTTTTCCTAACTTTCAAGGACAGCGACTTATTGCACACAACGTTCTTCATTCGATCGAAATCAGTTTTTGCTTATCCTATTCTGTTCTTTATCTCATTGATGCATCTTTCAACTGATGTTATCCATGGGTATTTTTATTTTATTTTTTTTGCATATCCTTTACAGGACATTGCAGTCAACACTAGCATTTTTCAGCTGCTTTTGATGTCTTGGCAAGTTTTACGTTCATTCTGAACGACCGGCTTACATACGTAAGTAACCAAAACGACGCGATCCGCTTACGAGAATATACTGGGTTACGAACAGCGTCGTTAACACCTTCGCCAGGGAGACGGCTTCCATGTGCCTAGTTATTTGAATTTCTGCACTTGCACAAACAGGCGGAAGACAAGGGTACACCATGGCTGAATTTTCCCAAGATATTCTTGATTCGAAATAAAATTGATCAAGATAACGACATACACATATATATGTGAAAACAAATAGTTACATGATTGTTTCAGGGTGTCGCAATCAACCCCAGCATTGGCTTTGATTTTCTAGACAATATAATGTTCAGTAGTTTACCATTGCTTTCTGAACGGCCGATGCTCATACTAATGTGAAAAATAACCCAAGGCGGCATGCTTCCAAATCAGTTGAGGCTGATTTCAAAAAACTGAAATATCATAATGTGAAGCAGCTTTCTCTCTCTCTCTCTCTCTCTCTCTCTCTCTCTCTCTCTCTCTCTCTCTCTCTCTCTCTCTCTCTCTCTCTCTCTCTCTCTCTCTCTCTCTCTCCCCCCCCCCAAAAAAAAAAAAAAACCGCATGCTGACTTCTGTATTTGTCCCAAATTAATACCGATAGGCGGCCGAATTAGCTCAGTTGGGAGAGCGTTAGACTGAAGATCAAAAGGTAATTTGAAATCAAGAGTGAAGTTAAGCAAGTTGTGTACTTGCCACTAACTTCTTTGGAATACACTTTTCAATTCTACTGAAATATGCCTTTCTTGATCAGGATGGTGGCATATACATTCACTCACGCTCAGATGGCGGCCTCTACAATGCTCAGAGATTGAAGGCCAAGACCAACATTAGGAGGGTACTGATTAGAGTTGCTGTTTGCAGATGATGCTGCAATTACGACCCACTCTGAGGAAAAATTACAATGTCTACTATTTGCATTCTCCAGTGCTTGTTCTGAATTTGGTGTAACAATTAGCAACAAAAAAAAAAATAGACACAGATTACTCACAATGTGTACATGGGGTACCATCAATCTTTATTAACGACGCCGAACTAGATATGGTAGACCATTTTACATATCTAGGATCAGAGGTACATAACAAATTATCCCTACATCAGGAAATCAACATCAGGATTGGTAAGGCAGCAACAACAATGAACAGGTTAACAAAAATAGTATGGGAGAATAGAAAGCTTACTGCCAAAACAAAAGTCCTTGTCTATCAAGCTGTGTCCTTAGTACTCTTCTTTATGGCAGTGAAGCTAGGACAACTTACTCACACCAAGAGAAACGTTTAAACAGCGTCCATATGCGGTGTCTGCGAAGAATACTTGGTAGTAAGTGGCAAAACAAAATCACAAATAATGAAGTATTTGAAAGATCAGGTTGTATGACGGTTTGTTCCATGTCCATTCTTCGTAGTCTTAGATGGATAGGACACGTTAGGAGGATGGATGATGGTAGAATACCAAAGGACATCTTTTTTGGTGAATTACAGATGAGCAAGAGATCTCAGGCTCGGCCTCTACTACGATACATAGATGTGTGTAACGGGACATGATTGATACAGGCATTTGTAATGTACATTTGGAGCAAGTCGCCGCCGAACGTATGCATGAAGGCAAATGTCAGAAATGGAATAAAGACAAAGGAGAAAATGATAGCAGATAGGTTACACTGAGCGTGTGAGACGTAAGATGGTGCGTGATGGTGAAAATGATGATGTGTTCACATGCATCCATTGTGGACAAACATCTACAGCGCGAATTGGCCTGATCAGTCACATTTCGCTACCGCCATGGGTTGTAGTTATTTATTATGACTTTTTTTTATAGTGCAATGTATCAAACTATCGACTGTCAAGACGTCAAGGTGCCAATGAATACCATTAACATTAATTGTTAGTTAAAAAGTTAGTTACATATCTTTTTACAGGACGTCACTAGCAGCAATTATTTTTTACGTTCAGGTAGTTTGCCACTGATATTGGAACAACCAGCACCCATACAATTTCGTAAAAGTCCAAAGCAAGGCGCTCTGCTACCAAATCGCCCAAAGCTGTGTTTCGAACGCGGTATGCGAGATTACAAACTGCGTCCGTAACTCCCTTTGCCAAGGAGCTCGCTAACAGTAACTATACATTTAGGGAAAATGAGCTTTTTGTTTCTATATTACCATAATTTAGTCTTCTTACAGTCCATGCCGTATGTGATTGGTGATTATGTCTATTCACAGCTTTCTTTATCTTGTGCTTCCATACATTTCTGATACTTATGTCTCTCCACGCCATGATGTCAAACTTCCAAGCATCTTCTCTCCTGGTCCCTCCTGCCTATCTTCCGCTCCTTCCTTCCCGATGTGACAACTCACTCCAGCTTTCCTATTCTCAAAGAATCTGGACTATCTTTTTATGATGTTAGTAGAGTGATGAGACGCTACATAGAACCTGTACTTTTATATGGATGTGAAGCTTGGACAATGAGCAGTCAGGCTGAAAAACATCTGATGGCTGTAGAAATGTGGTTTCTGAGGAAAATGCAAAGAATACCACGGACAGCCAGAAAGACAAATGAAAAAGTCCTTCAAGAAACAAATGAAGATCGTAAGCTGATTAGAGACATTAGACGTAGGCAGTCCAAAATTTTTGGGTGTTATGAGAAGAAATGATTTGGAGAACTTGGTGACAACTGGTAAGATCGAGGGGAACAGACCAAGGGGAAGACCTAGCAGTACCTGGATGGCTTGGTCTTGTGGCATGGTCGAGACAGAAACACGGAGCTGATCCACGACTCTGGTGATCGAGTGAGATGGCAGAACATGACCGCCCACGCTTACCGGCATGGCCAGTTTTCCACTGTTCACAACCATGTATTTGTCATTTCCTGAAGTTCCGTCTGACTTGTTGCTATCAAGACTGTGTCATCAGGATAACGTAAGTTACCTATATTATAATCTCAAATGCGGATGATGCCGGCTTCCTGGCCTGGAGGTTAGCGACTCTTCTCCGTAATCTCGTATACTCTCGTAAGTAACGTGACGACGGTGAGAATCAGCAGTGGTTCGAATCGCGTCGGTAACTTAAGTGGTATGTGAGCCAGCCGCTCAGAAAGCAATGGCAAACTACTGAGCGTAATCTTGCCAAGAAATCAACAATCAGCTGAAAGGTGCTGATGTTGACAGCGATGTCCTGTAAAGGATATGCAAACATTTTTAATGTGGATGTCCGCATGGCAGAATGGACTCTTGGTGTTATACTTCCGGTGTACTGACACCGGTCAGTTGGATTAAAATGTTGACTTCTCATCCTAGACTTTGGGACGTAAATTCCAAGTACCTCAGAAGTCGGTGTGGGTTCGTCTCAGGGTGACAGACACTAGTAATAGGGAAAGCTAACCCACAAACAAAATTCAGCCCAGTGCTACAAGGAAGAATTAGCATGTGAATGACTACGCTTGAGTTCAAAACGGGCGCGTCTAAATAAAATTGAGCACCAGACGCCACCTATGGCATATTTTCTATCAATGAATCAATCCATCATTCAGGTACCGTCTCCACAATGAAGGTTGACCACAAAGGACTTCCAGCACTGTCTGTCTCTCGCACTAACTGTATATTCTGTCAGATTGCTCTTCGTCCATCTCTCGATGCTATCTTCACACTTGTATCGTGGTCTACTTCGTGCTCGCTGGTCTTCATCCTTACTCTCCAGTATGATTTTTATAAGAGTCTTATGTCTTTTAATTTGGCCGAAATATTTCACTTGCCACTGTTTATTTTTTTTTTTTTTAACAACTCTCTGTTCGTTCCCAATTTGTCTAGAGCCTCTATATTTCCCTGTTTTTAATGACATACGACATATTCTTCTGTATATCCACATCTCCAGGGCCTCTATTCCACTTTCTAATTGCTTGTTCACTGTCTAGGCGTCCGTGCCATATAGTTAAAAGTTAGTTGCATATTCTTTACAGGACGTCGCAGTCAACCCCAACACTTTAAAATTGTAATTTCTTGGCAAGGTTACGTTCAATAGTTTACCAAAGCTTTCTGAACGACCGACACTCATAATATTTTATAACGCAAGGCAATTTGCTGCCATATCGGCTGTAGCTGTGTTTCGAACGCAGCAAGCAGGATTACGAACTACGTCCGTATCCGCTTCGCTTCAGAGCCGGTTAGTAGTGTTGAAAATACAGTTAGTAGTGTTGAAAATACAGTTAGTAGTGTTGAAAATACAGTTAGTAGTGTTGAAAATACAGTTAGTAGTGTTGAATATATAGTTAGTAGTGTTGAATATATAGTTAGTAGTGTTGAATATATAGTTAGTAGTGTTGAATATATAGTTAGTAGTGTTGAATATATAGTTAGTAGTGTTGCATATATAGTTAGTAGTGTTGAATATATAGTTAGTAGTGTTGAATATATAGTTAGTAGTGTTGCATATATAGTTAGTAGTGTTGAATATATAGTTAGTAGTGTTGAATATATAGTTAGTAGTGTTGCATATATAGTTAGTAGTGTTGAATATATAGTTAGTAGTGTTGAATATATAGTTAGTAGTGTTGCATATATAGTTAGTAGTGTTGAATATATAGTTAGTAGTGTTGAATATATAGTTAGTAGTGTTGAATATATAGTTAGTAGTGTTGAATATATAGTTAGTAGTGTTGAATATATAGTTAGTAGTGTTGAATATATAGTTAGTAGTGTTGAATATATAGTTAGTAGTGTTGAATATATAGTTAGTAGTGTTGAATATATAGTTAGTAGTGTTGAATATATAGTTAGTAGTGTTGAATATATAGTTAGTAGTGTTGAATATATAGTTAGTAGTGTTGAATATATAGTTAGTAGTGTTGAATATATAGTTAGTAGTGTTGCATATATAGTTAGTAGTGTTGAATATATAGTTAGTAGTGTTGCATATATAGTTAGTAGTGTTGAATATATAGTTAGTAGTGTTGCATATATAGTTAGTAGTGTTGAATATATAGTTAGTAGTGTTGCATATATAGTTAGTAGTGTTGAATATATAGTTAGTAGTGTTGAATATATAGTTAGTAGTGTTGCATATATAGTTAGTAGTGTTGAATATATAGTTAGTAGTGTTGAATATATAGTTAGTAGTGTGAATATATAGTTAGTAGTGTTGAATATATAGTTAGTAGTGTTGAATATATAGTTAGTAGTGTTGAATATATAGTTAGTAGTGTTGAATATATAGTTAGTAGTGTTGAATATATAGTTAGTAGTGTTGAATATATAGTTAGTAGTGTTGCATATATAGTTAGTAGTGTTGCATATAT
>JACEFZ010013316.1:50000-77500 GCA_014155875.1 Cepaea nemoralis
GACAGACAGACAGACAGACAGATAGACAGACAGAGAGACAGACAGACAGACAGACATATAGTCGGGAACGGGAGCTTATATGACTACGTATATGAATTAAATGAGATGCTCCCCACCAGGGACTGGGTGAAGCCGGGACGGGTAATACAGACAGACAGACAGACAGACAGACAGGGAGACAGACAGACAGACAGACATTCGGGAACGGGAGCTTATATGACTACGTATATGAATTAAATGAGATGCTCCCCACCAGGGACTGGGTGAAGCCGGGCCGGGCCAGACAGACAGACAGATAGACACAGACAGACAGATAGTCGGGAACGGGAGCTTATATGACTACTTATATGAATTAAATGAGATGCTCCCCACCAGGAACTGGGTGAAGCAGGGCCGGGTCAGCCAGACAGACAGACAGACAAACAAACAAGCAGACAGACAGACAGACAGACAGACAGACAGACAGACAGACAGACAGACAGACAGACAGACAGACAGACAGACAGACAGATAGATAGATCCCCTCCAGGGACTGGGCTAAGCCGGGCCGGGTCAGCTAGTTTTCTATAATTCTCATTATATGTTAACTATGTAATGAAAACAAATCAAAGGATAGTACGCATACACGTCATACTAATGACCCATCTCTTAGGTTGCAAACACACTCCATCTACTTAATAAGGCACCCGAGACATATATCAATACCACATTTATGACACCGTCTATGTCTCCCAGACGGGTTGCCAGTCTGGTCGGACGACCGTTATCCTGTATCTCAAGAGAGATAAACTCGTCGATGTGGATTGGCATTTATAGGAGAGAGGTAGCTATCAGAAGACACGCTCCTAATTATCATCCTTTGCAGAACCCCACTGTTATCAAAGTCCGCTGGAAAGACTAGCTATGTAGCCAGGATCTGTGCCGCAAGTATTTTGTGAAATATTATTTAAAAGAGTAATTTCTGTAGTTGGCCACTGCTTTCTAGCCGGTTTGGTAGTTTCTGGGTGTTTTATGGAGGGGTTAGTAACTTGTGATTATTTCCTAAAAGGTGTTGTAGCGTGTTATTACTTTCAGATAAGTTTTAATAATTTAGCATTGCTGCTGTGAACGGTTTAATAATGCACATTGTTTTCTCAGAGGTTTAATAGTTTATGATTGCTTTTTGAGAGGTGTAGTAGATTGTAATTGGTGCTGGGAGGTTTATTAGTTTGTGATTGCTTTCTGGGAGGTTAAGTAGTTAGTGATTGCTTGCTGGGAGGTTTAGTAAGTTGCTGTTGGTTTCTGTGAGGTTTTTAGTAAGGTTGTTATTGCTTTCAGTGAGGTTTAGTAGTTTGCTGTTGGTATCTGAGAGGTTAAGTAGTTTGCTGTTGATTTCTGAACGGTCTTGCTATATGAAATGTTTAGTAGTTTACATCGCTTTCTAAACGGTTTAATCCTTGCCACCTTTGGCCCTTGATGTGCCCTGGAGTCTGATCCCTGGCTGTACCAGATCATGTCTTCAAAGTCGTTGTGGAACAGATAGACCTGCAGTATCATCTAGAGCACACTCTACAAAACAGTAATATTGAAAGTTATATGCACCTGGGACCTCGAACTAGTCACCCCGGATTGAGAACAACTCCTTCTAGAAAAAGCCAGGGTACTTCGACATACCACCAACTAGCCATAATGAAAGCAGACCCTGAAATAACAATATATCCTTTCATCATGGCGGGACACAAATCAATCAATCAATGAGGTGCCGTCTCCACAATGAAGGTTGCTGCAATGGATCTCCAGCGCTGTCTGTCTTTCGCCTTGATCTTACATTATGTCAGATTGATGTCTTTTAACATGGCCGAAATATTTCACTTGCCTCTTTTTTATTTATTTCTTCAACTCTCTTTTTTTAAATTTCCAGTTTTTTCTAGAACCTCTGGATTTGCTTGCTTTTATTTCCACGAAATACGACAAATTCGTGTGTGTATCCACATCTCCACTGTCTCTATACGACTTTCTAATTGCTTGTTTATCGTCCAGGCGTCGGCGTCATATAATAGTATTGAATATACATAACATTTGACAATTCTCAATTTTTATTTCAATCGTTAATGCTTTGATAATCTCTCTAGATATTACTACTGATTTCATGCCGAGGAAAGCATCTTTGGCACATTATTTCAGACAGTTAATTTAGAGATTCCGAGATGCGGAGAGGCATGACCGCCCAAACCAGGTTGCCAAGTACTGGACGATAATGATGGAGTTAAAATATTTGAACAGTAAAACAAGTTAAAGTAGCGACTGTCTAGAACAGAAGGGATTGTGAAAAATGTATCATGCATATAGACACTAATGAATGTATTATGCATACCGAGGAACAGAATAGGTTTCAAAGTAGGCCAGAGTGCATTAATGTACCAATTCCCTTTGGGTTGCACATTATTAACATGTGTTATTTGACTGGTAAACTTCTCTAAGCATGTGTTTGAATGTATTGTTACAGTAAATTATATACAACAATGTGTATTGTTACAGTAAGTTACTTACAACAGTTTGTATGGTTACAGTAAGTTATTTAAAATAATGTGCAATGTTTAGGTAAGTTATTTACAAAAGTGTGTATTGTTGCAGTAAGTTATTTACAAGAATGTGTATTGTTACAGTAAGTTATTTACAACAGTTTACATTGTTACTGTGAGTTATTTACAACATTATGTATTGTTACAGTAAGTTATTTACAACAGCTTGAATTGTAATAGTAAGTTACTTACAACAACTGGTATTGTTACAGTAAATTATTTACAACAATGTGTATTGTTACAGTAAGTTATTTACAACAGTTTATATTGTTACCGTGAGTTATTTACAATAATGTGTATTAATATCAATAAGTTATTTACAACAATATGTATTGTTAGAGTAAGTTAAATACAACAATGTGTATTGTTACAGCAAGTTATTTGCAACAATGTGTATTGTTATAATAAGTTATTTACAACAATATGAAATGTTACAGTAAGTTATTTACAAAAATGAGTATTGTTACAGTTAGTTATTTAAAACAACGTATCTACAAGTTTATCATTGGTTATCAAGTGTTTTATTTGTCATGGTAAATTATTTCCAACAATGTATATTGTCACAGTAAGTTACTTGAAACAGTTTGTATTGTTACAGTAAGATGTTTACAACAGTGTATATTGTCACAGTAAGTTATTTACAACAATGTGTACTATTACAGTAAGTTGTGTACAACAATGTGTATTGTTGCATTTAGTTATTTACAACAATGTATATTGTTATAATAAGTTTTTACAAATATGTGTATTTTTATAGTAATATATGTACAACAATATGCATTATAACAGTAAGTTATTTACAACAATGTGTATTATAACAGTAAGGTATTTACAACAGTGTGAATTGTTACAGTAAGTTATTTACAAAAATGTATGTAGTGTTGTAAATTACTGCAAAAAGACAAACTATTGTAGTGTAACAATACACATATATGTGAATAACTTGCTATAATAATACACATTATTGTCAGTAGCGTACTATTATACTGGAACCTTGCTGTTTTGATAGACGACAGTCTGTTACATTGTTCATAGAAAAATAAAAAAATGAGGCATAATATCTGCAACCCATGGCGGGGACCAGAGATGGAGTTATACCTCTGTATAGCACAAAGGCTGGGCTGAATTGTAGAGACCATGTATTGTCAAATGCAGCATGATCCCTCTCTCAGCATGCCTAGTTTCATTGGCACCTTTTCCGTCTTGATAGACGATAGTTTAGTACATTGTCCTTCCAAAAGGCTTCATAACTACGACCCATGGCGGTTGCGAGTGTGGCTGATGAGGCCATTTCGTGCTGTAAATGTTTGTCCATAGTGGATGCATGTGAAAACATGGTCATTTCCACCATCATGCACCATCTTACGTCTCTCACGCTCTGTGTGTGCTTTATCTGCAATCATGTTCTCCTTTGTCTTTATTCCATTTCTGATATTTGCCCTCCATGCAACACATTCAGCGGCGACTTGCTCCCAGTGTGCATTATCAATGCCTGTATCAATCATGTCCCGCTTACACACATCTTTGTATCGTAGTAGAGGCCGACCCTGAGATCTCCTACCCGTCTGTAATTCACCAAACAAGATGTCCTTTGGTATTCTACCATCATCCATCCCCCTAACGTATTCTATCCATCTAAGTCTACGAAGACTGAGCATGGAACACACCGTCACACAACCTGATCTTTCCAATACTTCAGTATTTGTGATTTTGTCTTGCCACTTAATACCAAGTATTCTTCGCAGACACCGCATATGAAAGCTGTTTAAATGTTTCTCTTGGTGTGAGTAAGTTGTCCAGATTTGACTGCCATAAAGAGGAGTACTAAGTACACAGGCTTGGTAGACTGAGGACTTTTGCTTTTGGTAGTAAGCTTCCTGTTCTCCCAGATTCTTTTTGCTAACATGTTCATTGTTGTTGCTGCCTTACCAATACCGATGTTGATTTCCTGATCTAGGGATAATTTGCTATTTACATCTGATCCTAGATATGTAAAATGGTCTACTGTCTCCAGTTCGGCGTCGTCATTAAAGATTGATGGTACCCCATGTGCACCTTGTCTTCTTTTTGTTAATTGTTAAACCAAATTCAGAACAAGCATTGGAGAATGCAGATAGTAGATGTTGTAATTCTTCCAATAATTATTGGATACTATGGACATAAATAACAAACACATGGCATCCATGGATATAGCCTCCCTATTCACTAACGTTCCATTAGAGGAGACAGTGAAAATAATAAGGGAACACATTGAAGACAAACAACTAATATTAGGCATACCAACACCTATTCTGGAGAGGCTACTACTACTATGTACCGCCAGCATACAATTCAATTTTCTAAGTCATACCGCCAAATTGACGGAGTAGCCATGGGGAGTCCTCTTGGTCCTATTCTAGCTGACATCTTCATGGCACATTTAGAAGAAAAGAGATCCTCAGACATCAACAACTTGGCCTTTTACCGCAGACGAGCTACAAGCAACATCGTTCCAGGCCACAATGAACAAGACGCATAAAAACATCTCTCTATCTATGGAACACGAACACAACGAAGCGTTACCGTTCCTAGATATTCTAATGAGACGTAGAGCAGACGGCACAATTCAAAGATGGGTGTATCGCAAAGGAACATGGACTGGCCAATACCTAAATTTTCAGAGGTTCACACCTGTCCAGTACAAACGGGGCTTAGTACGGACCCTGTTTGACCGTGCTAGAAAGATATGCACCCAGGACACACTGACAGAGGAATTTGAAACTCTGAAGAATGTCTTAAGCCTGAATGGGTACTCCACAGGATTTATAAAGCGCCACTGCCAACAGCCCAAACCAAAACCACACGTAACTACAGTCCCTAAACTCAAGGTATTCATCCAGCTAAGCTGTCGAGGGGATGACGTAATGCAACGTCTACAAGACCGGCTTACTACAGCAGTAGGCCGAACATTCTGTGCTGTAACTCCAGTCATTAGATATAAAACCGTACCGATTCCTACACCAGCAGTCAAAGAGCCTGTTCCTCTGTACGCCACAAACAATTGTATTTACCAATTCACATGTAGATGCCAGGCCTTCTACATTGGTAGAACAGAGAGACAGCTTAACAAACGAGTGTTAGAACACATACCTCAATGGGTCAACAAGTTACAACACACAAGAGATGCTAGCCTCATGGGGCCGACACACCGGAAGTTCCCTGCGTCTTCAATTGGTAGGCACATTGTCTAAAGCGGCCATGTGGTTGACAGAGACACTGCCTTTCGCGTGTTGTTTAACACACAAAATATTCGCTTGTTAAAATTTGCAGAAGCAATTATGATCAATCAACGCAAGCCAGAATTGTGCAAACAGAAAGACATGTTAGTCAGCTTAAAATTACCGTGGTAGATAATTGACATTACTGTGCGAATATGTGTATATTTCAACTTGAAGGATTGATTGATTGATTGATTTAGGAATCGATATCACATCATTCGGGGCATTCCCATAAGTGCTCCGTCCCCATCCTCAGCAGCCAGCGAAGAGTTCCAACACTAATAGTACCAGTAGCAATTAGATTATAAGTCCGTCTCGCCTTTCCTCTGAGCGTTGAGCGTCGGCCAGATCCCTTCGTCACTCCTCGTTGTCTCATTCTTGCCAGACCATGGTAATCCATTTGCTCCTCCGAGGTGTGCATGTGCTCCCACAAGGCCGCAACCACGTCTGCCTTGTCATGTATCAATACTCCACCAAGTTCTGCAGAGCCAGCCAATCTGTCCGCCTGTTCATTTCCCAGCACACCGGCATGCCCCGGAGAAAAGATCCAGGCGATGCTTGTCACCCGTGACCTCCGAAGCGAAGCAAGCCACTCCGCACGAATGTCTGCCCGTCCCTCACCCTCGTCAGCATGCTTTCTGAGTCAGTTACAATCACGATGTGTGTTGTGTGTGTCGTATTCTCCATCCAGCGGAGAGCCGCAGTGACTGCCTCCACTTCCATTCTTAAGCTGGATGTTGTGGTATCATATGCCAGGCTCTCCTGCCCCAAACATCGACCATTAGCTTTGGCTATGAACCCCCAGCCACTTCTCTCACCTCTTGACACCGAACCATCTGTGTAGATAATCACATCACTCGAGTGAGCATTGTCCTGAATTAGTTGCTGGATTTCCACTTCCGTGGCCCCTGCTGGCCACTCCCTGCACTCCCGGCTTAATGTGATTATAACTCTGCACAAGTATGACTGCTCCGCTGGCACTCTGACCCACTCCTCTCCACGCCTATTGTTCTCCAAGGGGCACACCTGTCTGATCGTATCCTCCGCCTGAGCCATCCATGATTTCCCTCTTATCAGTCGCTGACCCTTAACTGCGTCCAGCGCCTCATACAGTGGGTGGTCTGTGTCTGCAGCTACTCTGAGGTATGCCTTTGCCTGCATCACCTTGAGCCTACCAGCAACAGTCGGCAGACCAAGGATGTAACGCATACACACTACTGGGGTGTCTCTAGTGCATCCCAGAATGACCCGCATAGCTTCGTTCTGTATGCGCTCTAACTTCACCAGCTGACTCTCTGAGACAGTGAGCAGACGTAATCCATAATCAATTACTGAGAGGATCAAGTGGTGGTATAGTGTGAAAAGCATTCTCTGCTCTATGTCCATTGCAGCCATAGTTTTAAGTGCATTGAGTCAATTTTGAGATCTTGTCACGACCGTCTCCACATGGTCCTTGAAGGATAGGCTCCTGTCAAATGTGATCCCCAGATACTTCAGTTTGTTCTCTCTGCTGACATTTCTACCATCTATCGCGAGGCTTGGGACATCAGCTCTTACAATCCTGTTGTCCAGAGAGCACCACAAAACAGCCGCCTTTTCCGGGTGGATGATAGCACTCATTTCTGTGCACCAGTCAATCACTTCATCTACTGTCGCCTGTAACTCCTGGGCTGTTTGCTCCCTATCTCTCCCCTGCCTATATGCAAGAATATCATCTGCAAATGTTAGTATTCTTCCAACCCCTGGTGCTTCTAGGTTTGCAATCTTGCTCGTATACACATTAAAGAGCACCGGTGAGACTGCAGATCCCTGTGGCAGTCCCGGGGTTAACATATGTGGCTCTGAGGTCCATGCGCCCAGACGGAGAGCAACCCGACGAGAGTGCAGGACGGCTGCTAGTCCAGTTCACCAACCAGGGATTGACCCCCTAAACTTGAAAGATTTATCTAGTTAATTCACGTAAGTTGTGTGATTTCTGCAGTATGTACCTGACGAGATGCAGCGAAATATGCCAGGCAGTAAATCGTGCAATCTATTGTTTGTGTCTTCGTTATTCAAACTGACATATTTCTCTTTTTGTAACATATCTTCCACCAGCTTTCTATTTAAATTCAAGCAATTTACTTGTAACAATTTTTCTATCTACAGGTGACCCAGGTAGGAACCTTCCACCTTCTTCTACAAGATGGAGACCACGCCTGTGACCTTGTAGGATCGTGCTCTTACCACTTCACCAGCACTTCACTAAGGTTGGAAAACCAAAATGGATGCTGAATCTTTTCCAGACGTGACTCTTGCAAACAATTCGGTGGCTGAGCATCAAGCTCTAAACTCACCGAATCAGAATGAAGGAAATTACAACAAGGACACAGCAGTTGTTTTGAAATCAAAAAGACATCGTAATCAAACATCATTAACTCATTTAATTTTCATAGCCGTACCGCTATCATTTTTCTTGTAATTGCAGTAGTTATCACATTTTTTGTCACTAAAAATAACTTCTGCCAGTCAAATCGGGAATATCCGCAGGTCAGTGAATCTGTCAATTTGACAACAGTCATTTTTGCGTATTCATCGACTACTCCTAAAATGACCAATGCAACATTATACCCGTGGTCGGGCATTCGCTTACCTAACTCTGTGAAACCTTCACTTTATGAACTACATTTACAAATAGATTTGACCAATTTCACATACCAGGGATCAGTGAATATCACAGTTCAAATAATCACATCGACAAAATTCATCATCTTTCACAGAAATGAAATCGATATTGATCAGTCGTTAGTGTCGATAAGCTCTCCCTTTTATCAACAAAGAATCATCGTTAAACAATCTCACTGGATACAAAATAATTTTCATATCTTAGAAATGGACAGTGAAATGGAAGCCGGCCAGTTTTATATTCTTTCTGTAGGGCGGTTCAATGGCGTCCTTCGCAACGACCTCCGGGGATTGTATTTAAGTTCATACAAAAATCAAGAAGGCCAGATAAGGTAAGAAACGTGTTCTTTGTTGTAAGTGGAATTGTTTTGTAAGTGTATGGGAACTGGGTACCTCATTCAATAGGAAACAGTAGCTGCCAAATTCAGCCAACCATCGGCAAGTCTGAAGAAAAAGGAATTAAAAATAACTCACCCCAGTAAGTTGAAAGGAGGCTCTTGTCACAGAACAAGAACGGAGTGTTGCGGAGAAAGCAGCAGGAAGTCTGTATCACAGACCTACCACTTTTCAAAATAATATATTCCCCTAGTGAATTTATACAGTGAAGTCACAAACAAAAGATTGCCTGGCATATTTCGCTGCCTCTCGTCAGGTCATACTGCAGAGTTCTATATCATGTTATGTGGAAAACAATTTATGATACTTTGGCTGAAATATGATGTACGTCGTTGCTGATATTGAGTGAATGTGTAGAACGATATATCCACGGAAGTCTAGCACTTAGCAGGAAGTTCTGTTTACATTGTAAACAATCAATAGCTCTTGGCTTCTTGGGTAGTGTGATGAAAATGGATGTTTTCTAATTCTTGGGAATGTATTATATATATATATATATATATATATATATATATATATATATATATATATATATATATATATATATATATATATATATATATATATATATATATATATATATATATATATATATATCCGAGCCATTGAGGTTCTTTGCTGCAGATACAAGCCGTCTCCATTCGTCTCTCTGGTTGACCTTCTCTTGCCAGTCGCTGATTCCAAGTGCTTGTAGGTCTGTATGTATATTATCTCTCCACCGTCTTCTTGGTCTACCTTGGGGTCTACGGTCATTTATTTCCTGAGTGTAAGCGAGTTTTGTTTCCCTATTATCTTCCATTCTTTCTATATGCCCCAGCCATTGCAGTCTATTAGCCTTCATGATACCAGTGATTAGCGGGGACTTAAACAGATCATAAATGTCTTTGTTGCTTCTTCTTTTCCACTCTCCACTTTGTGTATCCCTAATGGGCCCAAAGATGCGTCTTAAGACTTTGTTCTCAAAGGTTTGTAACAAGGCTTCGTCTCCTTTAGTTGTACTCCAGGTTTCAGAGCCATACAGCACAACTGGTCTAATCAGTGTTTTGTATATTGTGATCTTGGTGTTACGAGATAGCGCATTTGATTTTAGCAGATGTTGTAGTGCGTAGTATATCTTATTCCCAGAGTTGATTCTAGCTTGTATTTCTTCCCTTATTATGTTGGAGCAGTTGAAGATTGTACCCAGGTATTTGTATGTTTCCATTCTTTTAATGGTCATATTATCTATTTGTATGTGGCCAGAGTTTTTAGCCGTTCCTTCTCTTGAAATTACCATATATTCTGTCTTATCTTGGTTGATAACCAGCCCCATTTGTTGAGCTTTTTCCTTTAAGTGAGTCAATATTTCCAATGTCTTTTGTTCATTTTCCCCTATAATATCTATATCATCTGCATAACCAAGCAGTTTGGATGTTCCTCCAATAGCACATTCCTCCTTTACCTTCCTTACAACTTTCTCTAGAGCCAGATTGAAAAGGAGCGGCGATAGTGCATCACCCTGTTTCAAGCCAGATGTTATTTGGAAAGGGTCTGATTTCCTGCCTTTATATGTTACTATATTATAAGTATCTTCCATGCATAGTCTGGTCATGTTGATTAACTTCCTTGGTATTCCAAATTCCTGCATAGCATTCCATAGACTATTCCTATGGACACTATCATAAGCCTTTTTAAAATCCACAAAAATGTTATGGAGATCTCTTTTATATTCCCAACTTTTCTCGGCTATTTGTCGTAAGATAAATATCTGATCTATTGTTGATCTGTTTTGTCTGAAACCCGCCTGGTAGTCACCTAATATGTCTTCTGAATATGGTTTTAGTCTATTTAGTAATACCGCGGATAGTATCTTATAGCTTATGGACAGGAGTGATATTCCTCTATAATTTTCACATTGGAACTTGTCTCCTTTCTTAAAGATAGGTATCAATAATGACTCTTTCCAGTCATGGGGTAATTCTTCTGTCCTCCAGATTTTTATTATTAGTTCGTATAGCTTTAGATGTAATGCATGGCCACCTGCCTTTATAAATTCAGCAGCAATTCCATCAAGCCCCAGTTGCCTTATTGTTTTTAAGTCGTGTAGGATTTCTTCAAAAGCAGGTTCTTCAATTTGTGGTTCACACGTTAGAACCTCTTCCTGTGGGAAAGTGTTACTTGGATCTTCACAAATTAGTAATTCAACAACGTATTCTTTCCATGTGTTACACATTTCCTCATTGGTATTTATCATATTCCCATTTTTTGTCTTTTAAACCATATGTGTTGTGTTGGTGCCCTCGTTTCATTGACTTCAGTTCTTTAAAAAAACTTTCTTTGATTATATTGCTCGTATATTCTCGCTTCTGCTGCCTGAACTATTTTTGTAGCCTCTTTACATTCAGTTCTATATTGCTCTTCATTTTGGATGTTGTTGATGTCATTTAACCACATCCGTCTGGCATTCTTTTTCCTAATGACTGCTTCTTCACATGTTTGATTGAACCATCTGTTCCTTCTATGCGTGATTAACACACCGAGACATTCTTCTGCGGTAGTTTGAATTGTATTTTTGATGTTCAACCAAGTTTGGTCAACGCTTTCCTCCAACGGGTTTTGAAGAATTTCAAGTTTACATTTTATTTCATCTGCAAATTTCTCTTTTACTGTACTTTCTTGTAGTTTTTCTCTGTTATATGTTGGGTGTAACCTTCGTAGTTCAGCATAGAATGCTCTCTTAAGTTTTATTGTAAATTTTGCTTCAACGAGGAAGTGGTCGCTGTGGTACTCAGCTCCTTTATAGCTTCTAACTTGTTGTATGTTTGATGCATTTTTGTTGTTAAATAAAATGTGATTGAAATATGTGTGTGTGTGTGTGTGTGTGTGTGTGTGTGTGTGTGTGTGTGTGTGTGTGTGTGTGTGTGTGTGTGTGTGTGTGTGTGTGTATAATTACATCATATCATTGGAGCAAAACATTGAAGTAAATTCACCCTATTACTTTGTTTTTGTGGCTCTTGAATCATCTATTGTTAGTCAGTTAGTTAGTTAGTTAGTTAGTTAGTTAGTTAGTTAGTTAGTTAGTTAGTTAGTTAGTTAGTCAGTTAGTTAGTTAGTTAGTTAGTTAGTTAGTCGACAGATCATCCTCATTGCACATCGAACCATTCAGTCCATAAGTGCTCGGATCCCCTCCTCAGCAAATCCCGTGACACTTGAATCATCTATTGTTAGTTTGTTAGTTAGTTAGTCGACAGATCATCCTCATTGCACATCGAACCATTCAGTCCATAAGTGCTCGGATCCCCTCCTCAGCAAATCCCGCAGCGTGTAGCGGCAAACGACACCAGTTTTGTGTTGGTTTATCAATCTTCTTCTTTAGCTTCCTGCGTAGTGTTCTTGTTTGGCCACACCTCTTTTAATTTGCTGTTCTCGCAGTCTGACCATGGTTGTAGATACACAGTCATCACTTGGTTCTCGCAAAAGTCTTACTTCTCATAGAGCATTCAGAATGTCAGCCTGGTCCATGACGCTTTCGCCCTCCACATTAACCTTACCTAAGAGCTTGTCAGCCAGCTCATTTCCTTGTACTCCCGCATGCCCTGGCACGAAGATGAAACTAATCTTTGTCAGCAGAGACCGCTCCAGAGACAGCAACCACTCTCTTCGGATCCACCCGGTTTCTATCCTCTTGAGCATGCTCATTGAGTCGCTAAGGAAACAAGCCCTAGTGAATGTCTGTGTCTCGAGCCATGTTATTGCTTTACTTACTGCCATGACTTCCATAGTCAGGCTACTTGTGGTCTCCAAAAAAAAACAAAAAGCACCAGAGTCCTCCTTCACAGTTCTCCCTCCGGCCAGCGCTGTAATGGCCCATGAGCCTCTATTGTGTGCAATGATAGCGAATCTCCATGGGAATTTACAAGGCACCAGGAACTCCCAAAGAAGATCGTTAACTGAATAAAAGCAAGATAGTAAGATAAGTAATGCAAAGTTCTTCATGGGTAAAGACTAATGTATATGTTTGAAATTAGAACAACTGTGCGATAAGGATGCCGTTTTGTCGCCTGTATTATTTCTATACTCTATAGACTGGACTGGTCTCTGTGGTAAAGGCGTTACAGATGTGATTCGTAATTCCGCTTACCTGCGTTCGAAACACAGCTGCGACAGATTTGGCAGCAGGCTGTGTCGTGCTGGGTTTTAACGTGATGGTATGAGAGCCGGTTTTTCAGAAAGCAATTTTCAAACTACTGATCGTAAACTTGCCAAGACACCAACAACAGCAGTGCTGGTGTTGACTGCGTTGTCCTGTACATAGAATATGCCGCACACACAAAAATAGAATGGATGATGAAGACGACCTAAACTACCATTAGAAATGAAATCAAATTAATAAGGTAATTTGATGATCTAGACTTCGCAGACGACGATTGGCCTCCTGTCAAACACATGAAATCAGATGCCAAATAAATCAATTGCACTTGATGGGAGGGACAACAATTTGGTCTAAAATTTCATAGGGAAGAGACAAAGATAATGATAATAAATCAAGCAAATGAAAACAAGGTCTCCCTTCGAGAAATCTCACTTCAAGCTGTGGGATCATATAATTATTTAGGTAGCAATATAATAAAAGACAAAGGGAGCAGATAGAGCAATTAAAATGATATAGAACTACGAAATACAAGATGAGTTTTCGTAGAACTAGCAAACTTATGGCACTGAAAAGAAATTAAGTCTGATATTATACGTGGGAGCTTGGGTTGAGTTGAATCAAGAACCGTCATCACAGAGCTCGGGATATCCATTTACATGCTCCGTCCTCATCCGTAACAGCCAGCAAAGAGTCCCAGTACTGACGGTACCCATTAACAGACTGACCATGTGTCTGTTTGGCCTTTCCTCCATGTTTTGAGTGTCGGAAGGACCCTCTGGTCACTTCCTGCACTCCTAGTGCGAGGATATGAAACCTAAATTCTAAATGTCATCGCAAGACAGGACAGGTCCAAAACCTTGGTCAGCAGTGCTCTAGGATCGAAGCTCCAACAGGCGGATAGTTACAGCTGATCCGGTAGCTTCTGCAGCTTGTCTTGTTCCAGATGTATTGGTGTTACCAGAGAGGGATCATGCTGCATGGGCAACACATGGTCTCTACATTTCAGCTCAGGCTTGGTCTCCGCCATGGATCGCATCTATTATGCCTTTTTTAAAGCAGAAAGTAACAAACTATCGTCTGTCTAGACGGCCAGGTGTCAGTATAACTGCTGACTTCTGTCTGGCCTCACTTGATAATTACTCGCGGGTTTGATATCTGGTGTCAAAAGTAACATGTGCCGTATATTATATATTTCCCACTTTCAAACCACTCTTATTGTTTACGGTAACTGTATCTTTGTAGAAACACAGAAATGATTACTTTCGGAAACGCTAGCTGTCGTGAAGGACGAGGTGGTCAGAAGGTCAACGGACACAATTATTTACGTTTACCTTAGGTATGGCTTTACCTGTTCCGTGGCGAAAGGCTTCTGGACGAAGTTCGTAATCTCGCATACCCGTGTTCGAAACACAGCTGCGAGCGATTTGGCAGCAGACCGCCTTGCGTTGGTTGTTTTACGAAATGATATGGATGCCGGTCGTTCTGAAAGCAATGGCAAACTACTGAACGTAAACTTAAACTTGCCAAGAGATAACAACAGCACAAAATGCAGGTGTTGGCTGCGACGTCCTGTAAAGGATATGCAACTAACTTTTTTAGGTATGATTTTACCTGACTTTCTTTCCCAGTTATGAGTATCCAGAGTCATGAGAGGGTAAAAGGGGCAGAGGGAGGAGGCATTTGCAAAGGGGTGAGAGAAGCTTCTAAAGAATCACTGACATTCTGTTCAATAATTAAACTATAACACAAATGAGTGTAACTATGGTAAAGGTGTGGAAATGTAAACAATATAAAATAACACGAAGCATTGCAGCTTTACAGAAGGTAATTACGGAAAATATCAAGAAGGTAACAGCCGGAAACATTCCTCGAAGGGGGTCACTTCTGACTATAAAAAAAATCGTGCTTTCTCCGCGACGGAGATTTTATCATAGAGCGTCCAAAATTCTTAATACGTTCTACATTGCATTTAGGGTGTCTTCTTCTTCTTCTTCTGCGTTCATCCAGAGTTTTTTTTTCCGGATGTGATTGCGTTGTGCCTGTTTACAGCAAAGCTGCGTTCTTGCGCCGTTAGGCCGACACATCCGACTTCTGCGGGCATTTGTTGACCGAGTTAACCATCCCGGATTTAGGGTGTCTTATATTCTTGATATGATGTATGTTGAGTGGCTCGCCTTCTTAATATGTTGTATAGAGTACTTAGAGTACCTAATGTGGTTAATATGGTCTAAAGTGTGTAGAGTACCCGTCGTCTACTAACATTCTTGAGTGTATTTAGGCTGTCCGCCATTTTAATGTGTTCTTGAGCGTATTTAAAGTGTCCTGAATTATTAATATATTATAAATTGTAATTAGAGTATCTCTTCTTCTTATACGTTCTATATTATACTTAGAGTACCTAATTATGTTAGTATGGTCTGGAGTGTATGTAGAGCGTCTTCGCGTCTTCTAATCACATTCTTGAGTGTATTTAGTGTTCCGTCTTCTTAATATGTTCTATAGTGTATTTTAGAGTGTCCCGTCTGCTTAATATGTTCTAGAGTATATTTAGAGTGTACCGCCTGCTTAATATGTTCTAGAGTGTATTTAGAGTGTCTCGAATTTTGTATATGTTCTAGAGTGTGTTTAGAATGTTCTGAATTATAATACGTTCTACATTGTATTTAGAGTGTTTAGTATTCTTGACATGTTGCAGGGTGTTTTTACAGTGGTTCATCATCTCAATATGTTATATAATATAGAGTACCTAATCTGGTAAATCTGGTCTAGTGTGTATGTAAAGTAGCCCGTCGTCGACTCACTTTCTTGAGTATATTAAATCTGTCCGCCTTTTTATTGTGTTCTAGAGTATTTAGAACGTCTCGAATTATTGATTGATTGATTGATTGATTGATCTAGTAACCGACATTACAGCATTCGGGGCATTCCCATAAGCGCTCCGTCCCCATCCTCAGGCAGCCAGCGAATAGTTCGAAAAAACAATAGTACCAGTAGCAATCTGATTATAAGTCCGTCTCGCCTTTCCTCTGAGCGTCGAGCGTCGTCCAGATCCCCTCGTCACTCCTCGCTGCCCCATTCTTGCAGACCATGATGATCAATTTGCTCCTCCGAGGTGTACACGTGCTCCCACAAGGCCGCAACCACGTCTGCCTTGTCATGCATCAATACTCCACCAAATTTTGCAGAGCCAGCCAGTCTGTCCGCATGTTCATTCCTCAGCACACCGGCATGCCCCGGAGAAAAGATCCAGGCGATGCTTGCCACCCGTGACCTCCGAAGCGAAGCAAGCCATTCTGCACGAAGTATGCTTGTCCTCACCTTCCTCAGTATGCTTTCTGAGTCAGTAACAATCACGATGTGTGTGTGTGTGTGTGTGTGTGTGTGTGTGTGCGTGTGTGTGTATGTGTGTGTGTGTGTGTGTGTGTGTGGTATTCTCGATCCAGCGGAAAGCTGCAGTGACCGCCTCCACCTCCATTCTTAAGCTAGATGTTGTGGTATCATATGCCAGGCTCTCCTGCCCCAAATGTCGGCCATTAGCTGTTGCTTTTAACCCCCAGGCACTTCTCCTACCTCTCGACACCGAACCTTCTGGATAGATAATCACATCACCCGAACGAGCATTATCCTGAATTAGTTGCTGGATTTCCACTTCCGTGGCCCCTGCTGGCCACTCCCTGCACTCCCGGCTCAATGTGATTATGACTCTGCACAAGTCTGACTGCTCCGCTGGCACACTGACTCACTCCTCTCCTCGCCTAATGTTCTCCAAGATGCACACATGTCTGATCGTGTCCTCCACATGAGCTATCCATGATTTCCCTCTTATCAGTCGCTGACCCTTAACTGCGTCCAGCGCCTCATGCAGTGGGTGGTCTGTGTCAGCAACTACTCTGGGGTATGCCTTCGCTTGCATCACATTGTGCCTACCAGAAACAGTCGGCAGACCAAGGATGTAACGCATACACACTACAGGAGTGTCTCTGGTGCATCCCAGAATGACCCGTATAGCTTCGTTCTGTATGCGCTCTAACTTCACCAGCTGACTCTCTGAGACAGTGAGCAGCCCTAGTCCATAATCAGTCAATGAGAGGATCAGGTATAGTGTGAAAAGCTTTCTCTGCTCTGTGTCCATTGCAGCCATAGTTTTATGTGCATTGAGTCCCTTTTGAGATCTTGTCACAACCGTCTCCACATGGTCCTTGAAGGACAGGCTCCTGTCAAATGTGATTCCCAGATCCTTCAGTTTGTTCTCTCTGTTGACGTTTCTACCATCTATCGCGAGGCTTGGGACATCAGCACTCAAAATCCTGTTGTCCAGAGAGCACCACAAAACAACCGCCTTTTCCGGGTGGATGACAGCACTCATTTCAGTGCACCAGTCAATTACTTTGTCTACTGTCGCCTGTAACCCCTAGGCTGTTTGTACCCTATCTCTCCCCTGCCTATATGCAAGAATATCATCTGCAAATGTTAGTATCCTTCCAACCCCTGGTGCTTCTAGGTTTGCAATCTTGCTCGTAAACAAGTTAAAGAGCTCAGGTGAGATTGCAGATTCGTGTGGCAGTCCCGGGGTTAACATATGTGGCTCTGCGGTCCATGCACCCAGACGGAAAGCAACCCGACGAGAGTGCAGGACGGGCGCTATCTAGTTCACCAACCAGGGATTGACCCCCCTTCTCCATCAGCGCGGTCATCAAAATATCATATCTAACTCAATTGTATGGATCCTCGAGATCAAGCGCCGCTGCTATCGTTTCCTGTATACTCTGGAACCCCTCATAAACGTCAAAGGCAAAAGTGGCTGCATTTGACCAGGTATATGGTCGTGGCCTGTAGCTCCAAAGCCACTTGGAAGAAGAATCCCCCTTTCCAAAAACTCTTGCAGCTTGACAGCGACTATCTTCTATAAAACATTTCCAAATGTCACGTGCCTGTGTTCAGTGGCATTAAGGTGAGTGGCCGTACAATATAAACAGTTCAAGAGGTGAAAGGGCATTCACCGGAAAGAGAATATAAGGAGATAAACGGTAAGGGAGAGGGGCTGCAAGAAGGGGCAGACAGTTGGAGCAGTGAGGTTGTGTGTTGTGTGTGAGGCATTGTGGGGGATGGAATTGTTGAGAAGAGAGGGACAAAGACTGACGAGGGAGTGGAGGTTGAAACTCCGAGCTGAGGGGGAGTTGAGTGTAGACCAGACCAGGAGAAGGTCGTGGTCTGATAAAGTGAAGAATTGTGACGGAGTCTGGAAGATAACTCCGCACTGTGGGTTCCAGGGATAGTGAGTGGAATTCGAGACCCATAGTGGGTTACTGTGAGTCGGGCCTAGAGAGAGGCTAGTATACCTGTCGTGTGGGACGATATTTTAGTAGCCTGGAGAGGCAGGGCTATTCGACGTGTTCCACTGGGATGGAGATATATTCTTAGAGAATTATTGTTCCTGGATTTATATGTTACATGTGTCTGTGTTAATTCAGAATTAAAGGAATATTATGTGCGCAAATTAACGCTTGTTCACTGACTGGTGTTTGGTGGTGATGCATCTTGATTAATCTGTTGTTCAACATCACATTGTTACAAGGACATACCCTAGACACAACCATAGCCACTCTATCTGTCACTTAGTCAACATTCACTTTGTGACAGAGTAGATTTCTGGGAGGCTTCGTCGATTAGAGAGAACACTAACATCAGAGACATTAGTCGGATGCCCAATTACAACAACAATTATGAGAGCTCTCCTGTCAAGAATAAACACCATTTTCAGTAGACAGCGCATTTCAAAAGTGTCGGAGAATTAATACAGAGTCCACGAGAAACCAGGTAAAAATATCATTTCTCACTCGGAGTGGGGAGAGTAGACGGGGAAAGTGTGTCCACGATATAAACACTGGGGTTTCTTCCGTGCGGGAACTGGATAGCACATAGGTCACGAGAAGGTCAGGACAGGTAAACTGGATACCAGGCAGTATTTCTTCGGCTATCAGGGACGTCAGAAAATTAACGCAAACAGGCGCGTGTGTTTATAGGTCAGGTGAACTTGTGGACAGCGAGTGTGTGTGTACGGCGTCTTCAGAGTTCGGTGCAGATAATAAGACGGAAAGGGGCGCCAGAGGAGTTACGAGGGTAATTCATGGTTAAAAACTCGCCAGGAGGAGGGGAGTTATAGGAGGAAAGTGTGGGGAACACACAAAGGTGACAATCGTTGCTCCACAGAAAAGGAAAAGTTTCTACACGGATTATTGTGATAAAGAGAAACAGAGATGACCGGTGGGTTCATTTCAAGGCCGAGAACCAGGGAATTTGACGGAAAAATTTCCACTGAGAATAACACGTTGTTTTTCTACTGAAACTAGGATTTACGTTTAACGTCTTTGTGTGTGTGTGTCATCATCGGCAAACAAACCACAACAGTCATTCAGGTGCCGTCTTCGCAAATATGAGCGCATTTTTTCACCAAAAAAGACTTGCGAAGCGGATTTAAAGCGCGTGATCATTTTCTGCTATTCGTTGGTTTAACCGGGTCAGCAACAGTGAAACCATACCATCACTTCAAAGCGACAGTGACTACGCAGATAAACATTAATTGATTTTAAAGGTATTTTCGGCTCCCCAAAACGCAACGAAAACCCAATATTTCTGGCAAAACAAGAGCGTTCACATACATTATACAATCACAGGCCATCCCTACAAGGAGGGTTACAAAAACATTACGGACTGTGAAGATACAAGGCGTTGGGATAATTATCATCATCTTCAACTTTTACGACAGTCGAAAATCGTGTCACCACGTCAACAAAAAGTGACAACGCATCAGAACTTTAATTCATTGTGGGAAGCTAACGTCGTAATCTTTTCAAAACAGTAACCGACAAACATTTCCAGGCGATTTTCGGAGACTATTGAAAACAAATTAAGGACTTTTTTTAAGATTCTACCATCGCATTGGTGTCGGCAACCCTTGTTTGCTTCTGTTGTTCTCATCGTCCTAAGTATTGTTGTTGTTGTGCGTTACGTAAATAGTTGTATGTGGTCCAGTGGTCGTAATAAGTAGGATATGTTTGCTTTATTTCTCGAAATGCGGGAGACAGAGCAAAGGTGAAGTTTCTAGGTGCACATTGTATTGGTTGAGAGACAGCTGACGAGTCAGTTTGTTTTGTGCTGTGGCATTGGGTCGTCTCGACATTATACATGGTGTCCAAGTGTCTACGTCAGATCTATGTACATTATTCATTTTATATTTGTTCTTTTTACTGTTTTCTCTTTACTGTTACATATAATATTTGAGTTCTTTGGATATATGGTATTGTTGTAATGCTTATGTTAATACATCTTCTATCTAGATGGTATTTGTCAGTTTATATTATGCGCACGGTATGGTCTTTCATGGGCATGTTTATGTCAGTGGTTTTTATTTCTATGTAATCATCCGTCTGCGTTTCACCGGCCTATGCGTCTAGCGTTTAATAGTTCGCATTTAGTGTGTATCATCCATTTGTGTATGTATATGTATGTTTAAAACTATTTCCAGGAATTGTTCTACAGTTATTTGATATATATATATAGGATGGAGTATAGTTATATTCCCCCCTCACTACCTAGTGCTTATAGAGTGACTGGGTGAGTACAGAGTGATATTTTAGCACTACGAAGTGACGTACACAGGGAGGGTGGGTGTACTTAGGGAAGTGACACAAAGACTAACAGCAGAGTCGTCACATTTATAGTTGGCTGACAGACAGCAACGTGTCCACAAGTACAAGATGCCTACTTTAATGGAATATATTGAAGCAGGTGAACGAATAGGCCTGAAGGGTAAAGAGTTACAAGAGTATGCTGAAGCAAAAGAACAACAACAGATTGAAAGAGACCAGAGACAAGCCGAAAGAGAACAGAGACAGGCAGAACTCGAGGCCAACCGCCTACAGGAAGTAAAGTTAGCTGAAATGGAAAACAAGCGTCTACAGGAAGAGAAAGAGACACAAGTAAAACTAGCTGAAATGGAAAACAACCGCCTACAGGAAGTAAAGTTAGCTGAAATGGAAAACAAGCGTCTACAGGAAGAGAAAGAGACACAAGTAAAACTAGCCGAAATAGAAAACAAGCGTCTACAGGAAGAGAGAGAGACACAAATGGAACTTGAAAAGTTAAAACACACAAATGCGGTGGAAATTGAGAAAGAGAAGATTAAGATGGAAGCTGAAATTGCTCTCAGAAAACTAGAACTGTCTTCGAAGGGTCAAAGTGAGGAAAGCAGAAAACCTTCGCAGTCGTCACAGAGATTAAAACTGCCATACTTTACGGACCGAGACAACCTTGAATCTTATTTGGACAGATTTCAAGCAAGTGCAAAAACTTTAGGCATCCCAGAAAACGAGTATGCGATACGACTTGGCGAATTTCTTACGGGCAAGGCACTAGACACCATGTTCAATTTACCTGTAGAAGAAAGAAACAACTACACTATCTTACGTCAACGTTTGCTGACAAAGTTCCAACTAACGGAGCATGGATATAGGACAAAGTTTAGACAGTTAGTGCCAGAGACAAATCAAGATTTCACAGATTTTGTTAACACTGTAAAGAATACATTTAACAAATGGATGGAGCTTGCAGAAGTAGGGAAAGATTTTAATAAATTAGTAGATCTAATGTTAAGAGACAAGGTAGTATCTGCATGCAATTCTAATTTAGTGGCGTTCTTGAGGAACGGAAGCCAAAGGACATAGACACAATGTCACAGTTAGGGCAAAAACTATATGACTGCACACCCTAACAGTTCTATTGGTAGAGAAATGACTGAGGAAATAGTCTGTGCAGCGTACACTAAACAGGACCAGAATCCAATTATTAGACCAAGATCGAAAAGTGTGGACTCAGCACAGAGGTACGATCAACAAGGACCTAAAGACAAGGGTCTCCGTGCCACCCAGTTTGGCAAAGCAGGACGGTACCCATACAAAAAAGGGGTATTTCCAGAGACGTCCAAATAGTTATGCCGGATGTTGGAATTGTGGGAGCTGGAAGCACAAAATGGCAGATTGTGATGCACAACCATCAATTGGACCAACGAACAACAGTAAAAGGGAGATCACTTGTTTTAAATGTGGGAAAAAAGGCCATTACAGTTTTGATTGTATTAGTGGAAAAACTGAGCACGCAAATGCAGCCCAAGTTATTGAGACGCTTAACAGTGAGAGTTGCGAGGGATGTAAGCCTCTGTTCGACACAACCAGTAAACCTATACTGATATGCGGGCACCCATTCCCAGCGATGTCATCAGTACACGTCGGAGGGAGTCTGAAGCTGCACCATGGATTTGTAAATGACAGGCCAGCGTTAACCCTCAGGGATTCTGGATGTACGACCATAGGAGTGAGAAAGACGTTGGTAAGCCCCTCGGATTACATTGGCAAAACGGTCAAGTGTATAACATTTAATGGATCAGTGGAATTTTACCCATTGGCCAAGATCACAGTGACAACACCATTTATCACAGGAAGAATGATAGCATGTGTACTCGACTCACCAGTGGCAGATCTGATTATTGGGAATATACCAACAGTGAAAGAATGTACAGAAGAAGAAATCGAGAGCTGGTATCAAAAATATGAGGTCAGAAGCAACGCGGTAGTTACTAGAAGACAAACAATATTAGATACGATAGCTGAGGAAGAGATGACACGCGAAGTAGACACAAGGACGGAGGACAAGGATGGTACAACTGAGCAGGTGGGAATGGATCTCAAACAGAGCTTTAGTGACTCCCAGAGACAGGATACTACTCTAGACAAATGTTTCCAAGGGTGTAGGAGAGTA
Source organism: Cepaea nemoralis (assembly GCA_014155875.1). Lineage (NCBI taxonomy): Eukaryota > Metazoa > Mollusca > Gastropoda > Stylommatophora > Helicidae > Cepaea > Cepaea nemoralis. Next base: position 72,824 of record JACEFZ010013316.1, read on the forward strand.
GAAAATAGGCAGTCAAAGAAGGGTAGATGGTGCTTCGAAATGAAGAACAATATTCTCACTCGCAGGTTTTCAGATGACAAATCTACACGTAGGCAAGTAGTAGTACCTTTAGCATACAGAGAGAGGATTATGAGAACGGCGCATGACATTCCATTCGCAGGGCACATGGGAATAGCGCGTACACAACATAGAGTCCTATCCCAGTTTTATTGGCCAGGGTTTAGCAAAGATATAAAGATATATTGTAGATCCTGTACAACGTGTCAGAAAATGTATCCAAAAGGAAAGACTGCAAAAGCACCGGTACAAGCTACAGATCTGAAAGTCAGACCATTTCAAAAAGTGGCCATTGACATCATTGGGCCATTAGCAGTGATGTCCAACAGGGGTCATATGTATATTTTGACCATGGTTGATTTCTGCACCCGGTGGCCAGAGGCCGTTCCGTTAAAATACATTACGACAGAAGCCGTTGCGGAAGCATTGCTAACGCTATTTTCAAGATTAGGCTTTCCTAACGAAATGTTATCAGATAATGGTCGACAATTTACCTCTCAGATGATGAAGAAGTGAACAACTGTTGAATATTACACACGTTTTCACATCAGTTTATCACCCCATGAGCAACGGAATTTGTGAAAAAATGAACGGGTCTCTTAAGCAGATGTTAGCTAAAGTCACGGCAGAGCAACCAAGTGATTGGGATAAGTACTTACCAGCTATCCTGTTCGCATATAGAGAAGTACCGCAAGAAAGCACAGGATACTCACCATTTGAGTTGTTGTATGGGGCAAATCCAAGAGGCCCCATGACCATATTGAAAGAGTTAATGACAGGGAAAAGTAATGATAGTAATACGATTTCGTCGTATGACTTGGTCGTGAATATTAGAGACAGAATTATTAACGCATGCCAGAATGCACGAGATGCCCTGGAAATGTCAGGGGCTAGATATAGACAGTATGCTAATAGAAAGTCAAAACTGATCTCTTTCCAAGATAATGAGGAGGTATTACTTTTGCTACCAGAAATATCTAATAAGTTGTTAGTAACCTGGCAAGGCCCATTCAGAATTATTAGTAAAGTGTCGGATGTGGACTACATGGTGGAGGTGAAAGGAAAACACAAAGTGTATCATGTTAACATGCTAAGACAATTTGTTCCACGACCAGAAGCCTTACAGCCCGTCACAGAAGCAATTATTGACAACGAGGCGGGTCAGACAGCATGTTCTGTGGTTATTGATGAAGAAGCATCAAGCGACAATGACGTGCAGATGCACTTACCATCGTAGCACTGAGACAGACAGAAACATGGAGAGATGTGTCCATGAATGACAGCCTGGAACGTACTGACAAAGCAAGGCTGGTAAATATATTACAGAAATATTCAGATGTTCTGACGGATATACCAGGGAAGACTGACTTGATGACACATGACATCAAGCTAACAGAGGACCAACCTATTAGAGTAAAACCATACCCTATCCCACATCATTACAGAGCAGCGGTAGACAGTGAGATAACAGAGTTACTAAAATGGGGATAATTTCCAGATCAGACTCTCCATACTCGTTCCCCATGGTAATCATTAGGAAGAAGGACAATACATTGCGATTGTGTATTGATTTCAGGAGATTAAACAGCATCACTATTATAGATCCGGAGCCCATGGTCAGTACTGATGATTTACTGACGCAAATATCTTCGGCAAAATATTTTAGCAAGCTGGATTTGGCGAAAGGGTACTGGCAAATAACACTGAGTGAAACAGCCAAACCACTAACAGCGTTTGCCACCCACAGGGGCTATTTCAGTGGAATTATATGCCGTTTGGGCTAGTCAACGCACCAGCAACGTTCGTGAGGATGATGAGAATACTGTTACAGGGACGTAAGGATATTATCAGTTATATAGATGACATTTGCCTGTTCAGTAAAAACATAGAAGATCACGTGGCAGGATTAGAATCCTTGTTTGAGAGTTTGAGGCAACATAACTTGACGGTGAAGCCGTCTAAAGTCCAAATTGGATATGAGGAAATAAGTTTCCTGGGACATATTATTGGCAACGGGCTACTAAAACCAGAAGATACAAATGTGAAAAAGATTCTGGATATCCAAATACCGAAGACGAAGAAGCAAGTTAGGAGCCTATTCGGGTTAGCAAACTTTTATAATAAGTTTATAAAGAACTTTTCTGCCATCACGTCAGTGTTATCCGAGTTGACAAAAAAGGGCAGACCTAACAAAGTTGTATGGACGCAGCAATGCGAGGAGGCACTGAGAAGGATTAAGCAGGTATTTTCCAGTTGTCCCATTTTAACACTGCCTGATCTGGATCAACAATTTACCCTCCGGGTAGACGCGTCATCGACAGGAATCGGAGGATGTTTGATGCAAGAAAAGAACAACCTCATGCATCCAGTACTATACGTTAGCAGAAAACTCACACCACCAGAGGAACATTATTCAACCCTAGAACGTGAGGCCCTGGCGATTGTATGGTCGGTACACAAACTCTCCAAGTATTTGTTGGGCAGACAATTCATCCTGCAAACGGATCACAGACCACTTACATTCATCCATTCGGCAGCGATGAAGAACGCACGTGTTCATCGCTGGAGCATATTGTTGCAGGAATATGCATTTCTGCCGATGCCCATACGGGGCGAAGACAACAACTTGGCAGACTTGCTGTCAAGGAATTACCAAAGGCAGGAGGCCACATAAACTAGTAACAGGTGCTTCTATATAGATAGACAATATATACTATATGGGGTGTGATAGTATGGTGGGGTATTAATACATTATATGGGGCGATGCAGCGCTTCATCATATGTTCATGGATGATTGCTAGTTTACGGGACAAAGTAGTAGTGTGGCTTCTTAAAGATATTAATAGACCTGTGGGTACATAAGTATAATGCTTTTCTATGATGTATTATTATTATTATGTGATGTATTAGTTCATGCATTGATACAAAAGATAGAAAGATGGTTGTATTTATGTGTGGGGAATATGGGAGTTTACTATGAGTATTTGATATATTATTAAGTGTGGTAGCTAGAGTAAGTTGGATTTATACTAACGACTACCCAGGCAATGTGTCTGGGTCACATATTTGATAAGTATGAGTCTCCCAACATTTGAAAACGATGTTTTCTTTTGAGGGTGGGGTAGTGTCACGTGCCTGTGTTCAGTGGCATTAAGGTGAGTGGCCGTACAATAAACAGTTCAAGAGGTGAAAGGGCATTCACCGGAAAGAGAATATAAGGAGATAAACGGTAAGGGAGAGGGGCTGCAAGAAGGGGCAGACAGTTGGAGCAGTGAGGTTGTGTGTTGTGTGTGAGGCATTGTGGGGGATGGAATTGTTGAGAAGAGAGGGACAAAGACTGACGAGGGAGTGGAGGTTGAAACTCCGAGCTGAGGGGGAGTTGAGTGTAGACCAGACCAGGAGAAGGTCGTGGTCCGATAAAGTGAAGAATTGTGACGGAGTCTGGAAGATAACTCCGCACTGTGGGTTCCAGGGATAGTGAGTGGAATTCGAGACCCATAGTGGGTTACTTTGAGTCGGGCCTAGAGAGAGGCTAGTATACCTGTCGTGGGGACGATATTTTAGTAGCCTGGAGAGGCAGGGCTATTCGACGTGTTCCACTGGGATGGAGATATATTCTTAGAGAATTATTGTTCCTGGATTTATATGTTACATGTGTCTGTGTTAATTCAGAATTAAAGGAATATTATGTGCGCAAATTAACGCTTGTTCACTGACTGGTGTTTGGTGGTGATGCATCTTGATTAATCTGTTGTTCAACATCACATTGTTACAAGGACATACCCTAGACACAACCATAGCCACTCTATCTGTCACTTAGTCAACATTCACTTTGTGACACCAAATGTATTCTGAAGGGCGATGATCCTAAAGCCGCTAAGCTTTGAATAATCCTTGTATGGTTTGGGAGAGGGATAAGATAGCTGTTCACGCCGTCCTGCGGTACTGATGCTGTCCTAATGATCTGGTTAAAGCAGTCGGTCATCTCCTCCAGGTCTACATCGCTCAAAGCCTTCATGTGGCCATACCTAACCCCATCAGGCCCTAGTGCCGTGACTTTTGCCTTTTTCAAAATATGTTTAACATCTTCAACCAGTATGATGTCTTCATAATGCATATTCTTCATGGTGCAAGATAACTCCTCTCTAACTGAATCCCTGGTGTCCACATCATTATGATTGGTCTGCTCTAAAAATCTCTGAAGAAACGCCCCTCCCCCCCCCCTCCCCGTTCTCTTTGTCTATTGTCACGCGCACACCATCATCTCTATAAATTGTTCCCACTGTCATAGGCCGATCTTTTCATTTGTCTGTGGAGCTTCCATAAATTTCGCAGTGTTTTATCACCTCCAATCTCCTTCATGAAACATTCCCATTTTGCGTTTTGGCCTCTGCAGCACAGCACTTGAAGACCTCCACCTTGTCTTTCTTGACATTTTCCGCTGTATCCACTTCCTCTCGTGAGTTTCGGGGTGCCTGTCGCACTTTCCTTAGTTGCTTCTCTGCCGCTCTCTTTGCTTTCCAAGCATGGTCTACTTCTGGAGTCCACCATGGGGGTTGCAAAAAGGAGTTTTAAGTCCTGTTGCATGCCTCCTGTCTGAGGCGTCCAAGAAGGCTGTAG
>JACEFZ010013316.1:82500-118048 GCA_014155875.1 Cepaea nemoralis
TCCTATTACCTGTGTCCCTCGGTATCAGGCGAACCAACTTGACTTTAGAGGTACCATTAATTTAAATATTCAGCACAACCCACTACTGGCAACGCTGATCGTATTCTGGTATGAACCTAAGGCCTATCCACGTCAATGAGGAAGCACTAGACTTGAGTTTCGCTCTCATTTGAGCTCGTCAGTAGTGCATATCCTTGACCGGACCCGGAAACAAACCCCGAATCACTGGCGTGTGAAGCGGGTGTGTGACCACTAGGCCACGCGGCACACGCTGGACACGGCCAAATTATCACAACAGATGTACTTTTAATTTACGTCTCAGAATCACGGATGAGAAGCCAACATTTTAGTCCAACTAACCGGTGTAGAGGTTGAACGCGCTGCCTCGGCATCAACTTCGGATGTTTGCGAACGCGCGTTCTTATCCATTCGGCAATGCTGACCTCAATACATCGCGTATGAAGCTAATCTTAGACAAAAACGATAACCACGGAAAAAATATGCATTACAAACCCTTGGAAAATTTGCAGTAATCAATAACAGTTGACGCACTGAAACTACGAGGGTAAGTTTATAAGTAAGTCACAAATGGCTGTGGAAAAATAACTAACTATGATAACAACTTAACACCAGTTAATTTGTGTACATTCACTGTCCCTTTATTTCTCAGCATAATTCCCATCAACATTGATGCATTTATCCCATCGTTTTATCAGTCCTCCCTAACCGGCTGCATGGAACTGCGTGCTTTGTTTACATTTACCTGCCATCCCACAGAACTGTGTGACTTACTTATTGACTCGCCCTCGTAACTTCTACCCAGCTATGCATCACTTTACGGAAAATCGCTAGTGGCTAAGTCCACTGAAACCCCACCTTGGCGGGAGCGAAGGTTGTGGGTTCTAATCCGGGCCGTGTCCTTCGGTTCACGAGATAATTTATTTTCGGAGGCTCACGTAGGTCGTCGCTGGAGCTACGGAGTTCGTGCTTTGTGCGACGCTTTCCGCGCTGCGGAAAGAGACTGAGCCATATGGGATAAAACCCGGTGCAATGAAGTCGACCATGTCGACTTTTAAGCGACTTTGGTCATTTCGCATGTGACGCCGAAGTTGAATGTGAAGTGATAACGTCGTTTAGAAAACAGAGCATGCAGTTTTTCTACAGCCATTTGTGACTTACTTATTAACTTACCCTCTTATTACTTATTAAACTTATTAATGGTTCCGTCGCCCTGCTACTGAGTGAGTGCGTTGGCGACACTGTGAGCTGTGAAATTCACGGGCAATGCATTTACATGAGTCCTGTATAGACTGTACAGTGACCAGTATGTTCGGAATAATGGCTACCGGCTGCTGCTGAATTGCCTTTTCGGTCCACGAGTGCATGTTTCAGGAGACTCACGGGAGTCGGCGCTGAAGCTGCGGAGTTCGTGCTTTATGCGACACTTTCGGCGGGTCGCCCTGCGGTAAAAGACCGAGCCATGTGAGAAAACCCGGGTCAGTAAGGTCTTTCTGGTGACTGCCGAGTCCATCGACGATGAACTGTGGTTTTCGTGGATTAATTTTGTGTTGGCGTTCTGGCGGCGGCATTATGCACAGTGTACCTGTGCGGGCTGTTGGATTGCCGAGACTCCTGCCTATTCCACTTTTCACATTTGACAGTGGGGAGAATTTTGTGTGATATTCACTGGCACAGGAATGGAGCATAATGGGGATGACCCATTGCCATGAAGTTGGAACCTCGACTAACTAACTATCTAACTATCTATTACCCTCGTACATTTTGACATTTTTGGTTGAGACAAATTTAGACAAATACAGCGGACTTCTGATCTTTTGTCATCTTCTGCACTACTCCAAGCACTCTACGTATTATTCAACTGTCTCCCTTTCTCCAGCTATAGTTAGGTACGACGATTGAGCACAACCCACTACTGGCAACGCTGATCGTATTCCAATACGAAACATGGGCCTTGTCCACGTCAGATTGTAAGCACTAGACTCGAGTTTTGCTCTCGTTTGATCTCGTCAGTAGTGCATATCCGTGACTGGACCTGGATCGAACTCCGAATCACTGGCGTGTGAGGCGGGTGTGTAACCACTAAACCTCGCGGCTCACGCTAGACGCGACCAAATTATCATACTAGAATATCACAACGTCACCCATTGTAGGCTATGGCTCGAAGTTTGCCCGATCGCCACGACTGACATCCGTCAATCGATGTGGCCCCGAACGATCAGGTCTTCTCGATCTGGCAAGGCACACCAGGCGCCTAAATTCCAGCTAGTGTGGACAAGGCCCAGTGTTAGTGCCGGAATACAATCAGCGTTGCCACTAGTGAGGTATGCCCAATCTTCAAACCTCACATCCCGAAACAAGCAATTAAATCAATATTTAGGTCATCCTCGATTTCTTTTTTTATGTGAGTGCCAAGGATAGTTCTGTTTAGTTGTATTGTCAGCGTGGTTTCCCTATCTGTCTTCTGTCCAGTGCCCGTGTTATTTTTTCACACGTTTCGCGATTTAAGATTTTTTGCCTGGCAGCGAGACTTAAAGCGCGTGAGCTTAAACTTCTGGTGCGCTGACGACAATCTAGCGGGACCGTTTCCTACACTTGTCAGTTAGAACTCAGCGTTGACTTCTCTTTCAGAAACAGGGTGTATTTTTAATGAGTGTGCAGTGTTTGAAAATATTGCCGGTCCAAGTTTTGTATTTACCAGTTATGCTGCATGAACTTTACAGAATGTGAATACAAAACTTAGACCGGCAATATTTTCAAACACTGCACAGTCGTTAAAAATACACCCTGTAGCAATGGCAAACTACTGGACGTAAAATTTCCGGTGCGTTCACGGCGAAGTAATGGGATCGTTTCCTACACTGATCATATGGACCTTAGTGATGACTTGTCTTTCAGAAGGCAATGGCAAACTACAGGATGTAAAATTGCCTAGAATATCAACCTGAGTTTGGGGTTGATCGCAATATCCTGCAAGGGACTTGCAACATTGATTGATTCGTTGAATTTGGTTTCGTTCACGCAATAAGTGCTCAAGGAGTATGGTTGGTAAGGCAGAGAAAGGAATGTTTCGTGTAGAATGGCTATCCTTACTTCAGAAGTCACAGTTTGTGAGAATTGTATGACTTTTTCTGTACCCGGGCCACGCAGGAGTGTGGGGGGGGGGGGGGAATGAAAAGGCTGATGGGCTGGCAGCAAATGCACCTCTTGGTAGTAGATTACCTATGGCCAAGGGAGAGGTGGTCGTGCACCTGTGAGACTAGGTGGCGAAGGAGGGGTACAGATTGAGAATCCGTGTGTGAAAAGAATGATGTAACGGGGGATCAGTGGGGGGGGGGGGGTTCTGGAAGAATCTCAAAACCGAGAGGGAAGACTTAGGAGAACTTTTAATCAGATAGTGATGGGAACGATTGGTAGTATGATCTTCGCTGGCTGTTGAACGAGGGGAAGCAATACACATGGGAATGTTCTGAGTTCAGTGATGTCGGTTCTTAGCTCAACTCAACTCATTCCATAAGCTTCGCATGAGTGATTCTGGCATATCACTTTAGCCCTTCTATTATTCACAGTTATCTCATAACTTGGTGACAGCTGGCAAGATTGAGGGGCAAAGAACCTGGAGAAGACAGAGAAGTAAATATCTGTATGGCATGGCCACATGGCATGATGGAGACAACAACACGGATCTGATCCACCACTCTGGTGATCGTGTGAGATGGCGAAATAAGACCGCCCATGCTAATCGGCATGGTACATGATGATGATTTTCTGCAGGTACCACTTGTCGAGACTTGAGGGAAACAACAGAATAACTAGAAACAATGTATTCGACCATTCATAACGCAGGCTGCGACTAGTAAGGGTATGGCTTTATCATCGTGTAGAAAACTTGAACTGAATAATCCAGCCATTACGAAAATATACGTGTACTTTTTCTTTATTTGTAAACAGAGCACATGTGGCCTGTGATGTGTTGCCAAACCAGACCACACAGTGTTTCCTTATTCTTACACAGATTCTATCTGGTATCTGTCAAATTTTACAGTATCATGAACTGTACATTGTTTGTTTTGCATCTTTCCGATATTACACGCTGTCTGGTTTGGCTCACACTTGTTTGTTTCACATCAGGTACCTGGCGGTAACACAGTTTCAAGCCATGGATGCCAGGAGGGCTTTTCCTTGTTTTGACGAGCCAAATTTCAAGGCCAAATTCAAGATTTCTATCACGTACCAGGCTGGTAAGTCCACAAATCACTTTTTTGTGCTCGCTCGCTTTGAACTCAAGCGTAGTCCATACGCACTACTTCTAGAAGTGCTGGACTCAATTTTACGTGTGGATCAGCTTTACCTATTAACAGTGTCCCTCGCCATCAGGCGACTTCAGAGGTACTTGTAATTACGTCCCCAAGTCAATGACGATAGGTCAACATTTTAGTCCAACTTACTCGTGTAGGGGTTGAACCCCTTACCTCGAAATCAGCACACCGAATGGTTAAGAACATGCGTTCTTATCCATTCGGCCATGCTGACGTACTGAATTATTTCTGTGTGGAACACAATATTGCGTAAATATGTTAGTCAGTTGATTCTAAGCCTTTAGTGTTTTTAACTCATTCTACCTTGTTGCCAAAATGTTAAGTTCGTTCGGTATCTCTGTATATGAACAGTTTAAACCTGTGTTGTTTTAATGCCAAACGCGTTATTCCTTTGCATATTTAGATTAATTGTTTATACATATTCTTTTGTCTTTTCCCCCCTTTTTTGTGTGATTTGTTTCCACGAATTTGTAGTTCTATGTATTTGTACATGAAGTATCTAAATCGTTTAAGTGAGGTCTTGATCAGATATGACTGATTTGCCACATAACAGTAGACCGTACTACCTGCTATCTATTAGCGACGAGCGTCCCGTATATTTCCATTCTACCTTGTTGACAAAAATGTTTTGTCCCGTGTGTCTCCATTCAATCTTGATAACGAAAATGCTTTTTCCTGTGTGTCTGGACATTAACTCTTCTAACACATTTTCTAATTTGTTTTCTTCTGTGTCTGTACATGAAGTCTTCTAAAACATTATAATTTGTTGTCTTCTGTGTCTGTACATGAAGTCTTCTAAAACATTATAATTTGTTGTCCTCTGTGTCTGTACATGAAGTCTTCTAAAACATTATAATTTGTTGTCCTCTGTGTCTGTACATGAAGTCTTCTAAAACATTATAATTTGTTGTCCTCTGTGTCTGTACATGAAGTCTTCTAAAACATTATAATGTGTTGCCAGAATGTTTATTTTGTCCTCGGTGTCTGTACATAAAATCTTCTAACCAATTCTATTTATAATTTGTTCCCAAAATGTTTCATCTGTTATGTTTGCATATTACTTGTTTTAAGCTGTTCTATTTTGTTCGAAAAGTAGATTGAACAACGTGAAATAGCTATCAAAATATACAAAGAAGTAGACAGATGCACGAAATTGATAGCAGGTAAATGATACGTTTGCTCAACGCTACCTATATGATACAGAGCAATTTTTTAAAAAAAAAGTACTTAAACAAATACAAAATTGAATAATTTACCCAAACGTATAAATACAGAGTGTTTGTAAAGTCCCACTACACTTTGTATGTAAGTCAAATCTGAAAAATGAAGTACATGACGTCTTTAAAAATGTGCTAAAATTCATTAAATTAGTTTCAATAGTCATTGGCTATGGTTTAACACTGATTTGGGGAAGCTGGAAAGTACCAATGAAATATTAATTATAACAGTTGTTGGAAATGTCCATCACGGGCTTCACGACATGACTGTACACATCTCTTCATATTGTCAGATACCTTCTGCGACGTGTCTGATGGTATTTCCGTGTGTATCGACCTCCATTTCGAAACACTTGTTCAACCTGTAGTAGTACGGATGGGTTTGGTTGCCGTGCTGCTATAGTTGATTCTCGGGATAGTATCTGGCAACGTCAATGATGGAATCTCTACCGACCCACGGTTCCCTGAATCACATATCTACAAAATCTCCTCTAACTATGAACCTCTACTCATCTCAACTCATACTATCATGTTCCTCTTGTACCTTGCGGTGTCGAGGTGAAGTATAAACAGCGGGAGAGTGCCCGCTTATGGACTTCATGTATCGATATTCCCATGAACCCTGTTATTCCCTGCGTCAATCGTTTACGTGGTCGACCTCTTCCTCTGCTTCCCTCTGGTCTGTACATCATTGCTTGTTGTGGTATACTGTTAGTTGGTAACCTACTTGCATGGCCAAGCCATTTGACTTGCTGCCTTCTAATAAAATCTAGTGCAGCTATAAATCCCCACTTTAGTCCCGATTTATTTCTGATCTTATCTCTTCTTGATACATTGAGTATTCTTTTCAGGAATCTCTACATAAATGTAAAATTCTTTAGAAAGCAAAGAACAACACTCTTGTAGAACAAAATACAGAGCTATAATCTCTCAGACAACGGAGCAATAATCTCTCAAGACTAGGACATCTAGAGACAAAGTACAGGAACAGGTATATATATATATAAGCCACTGGCCACCAGTCCAGCTATCATTCAGGCTGACTGGAGAAAAAGGATCACCATCTCGCCAGTACCGTCAAAGTCCGTGCGACTGAAGTCCGTTATCACATCACCTGATTTCGGCGGACGTCTTCCTCCGGATACAGACTAGACCATAGGCAGGATTCTTTAGCAAAGTAGACTGTCTACGATAGGGTGATGACGATCCCCCTAGTTCGTGATGAATCTTGGATACTAAAAGTTTATACTTGGAACTAATACTCGGCAGTCGAACTGTAATGTTCGTTCTGCCACCTAGCTGGAATCCATCATAGTCCTATGGTGGATCTAGTTCAGATCGTAAGATTTCGATGATTGTCTATCCAAATATGAGCGCTAAATAGCGTGTGCTCTACTTGGAAGTGAATGAATCACCAAAAAAAAAAAAAAAAAACGAGAAGTAGATTGTGAGCTTTACTGAAACACAATTACAAGAAACAAATTGGGCGCTGCCGCAAAAGCCTTCGTCAGCACAGAAGAAACAAACTCAAACCGACACAAAACTACATGAAACACACTACATGACAATATTAAGGGTACTTATCTGAATCTGTATCCTAGCTTGGAGCGGACTGACGAGCGTTAGACGACTATCAGTGGATTGTATGAACCGGATGCATGTTCAACGGGTCAAAGGTCAATTCCGTCAGAAGCTCAAGTATTGGCTAAGCCACTCCGCGGGAGAATAAGCGGCGAGGGGGTGGGGGTGAAGAGGCGCCCATGTGAGCGGAAGGTAAACAATAAGATTGGCGAAGATGTCACGGACGCAGTTCGCAATTAGCAATTTCTCGTTCAGCGCTCGAAACACAGCTGCGGAAGATTTAATTGCGTTGATCCTCACAGAGGGGCATGAGTAGCGGTCGCTCAGAAAACGATTGCAAACCACCGAACGCAAACCTACCAAGAAATCCGAAACAGAAAATATAATATGGGGTTTGGAAGTTAAATGAAACTGTGTTGGATATTGAGGCCATGAGCGGAGAGTGAACCCAAATGGAAGTGAATATTAATGTTGAACAGGACCACGTCCAAGTGGGTATCGAGTCTTTCTTCACAATAATGTCTATGTTCATACCTGACATCAGAAGTAAAGTGGCGTAGATGTACGTTAGCGGTAGATGTACCTCTATATTATGGTATTAGTGGTCTCGCTTCCGTGGAGTGAGCCGCCATGATTGCCAATTCATCTTTTTGCCAGCCTTTAACCATCAAAAGGAAGACCCTGAAATACACATCCTGGTGAAAGTGGCCTGCATTACTCCCTCATGTACAGGACATTGAACAGGAATGGCATGCCATCAGAAAGATATATATATATATATATATATATATATATATATATATATATATATATATATATATATATATATATATATATATATATATATATATATATATATATATATTCTAATTGACGCTTATCTCCGTACGGTCGTATCGAAACCTTAATAATACAATCTCTTTGCGATTGTTCAAGCTATTGTTTGACAAAGCTTTGAAAATTAGCACGCCTAGAATTCGCTCCAGCGCTCAAAACACCGAGTCGTGTCACCCTTAACACCCAGGATACAGGAATTAGGAACGTGTTGTCGTCACCAATTCAAGACATGAAGTGATATTCAGCCCTCAAGAACACGATAGCATAACACCGTTCGCTGACACGAGACTCAGGCGCCAGCATGTTTTTAAGCTGAATTCAAAATTACTGTTAAACTTTTCTTAAATCGGCGAGTTGGACTGAGCACTGTTTATTTAGATGTTCCCTTGTGTATAAGAAAAGTAGGGAAGTTGAATTAAGAGAACGATCTAGACGAGAATCTCCGAACGGATTTCCCAGTCTGTTAATAGTAAGATGTTCCCCGATGATTGAAATTGGTCAAAGCAGAAAGAATCACAGGGTGTTTCGCGACACAACCAAAAAAATTTATTTCTTCCGTTGATAACACCATTCAGTTTGGAGTGCAAAAAAATACTCCAGCAGACGACATCCATTCGCTGTGTATTGCTTAACGATGGACTGTGGAGCACATATTTTGATGACGCCATGTGCTTCATTTGTCACATTTGTATATACTTATCGCCGGCTCCTGGCTAAGGGGTTACGGACGCGGTTCGTAATCCCTATACCCGCGTTCGAAACACATCTGCGCGCGATTTGGCAGCAGACCGCGTTGCGTTAGGTTTGCTTTGGTACCGGTGCCGGTGGTTCCGAAAGCAATGGCAAACTACTGAACGTAAACTTGCCAAGAGATCACTGCGGCAGATATACTGGTGTTGACTGCGATGGCCTGTAAAAAGGATATGGAAATAAATATACGTATCAGCATGATGTTAAACACATCACCCATCGAATGCCGATTGGTCTATTCAATTCGAGGCCTGAGCCATATACACAATACGCTTCTGGGCGTACGGGACTAATAAGGAAGTTATCATAAAAATTAATCTGTCGCTGCAATAATTAAAAACAAATGCGATGACAAGTAGAAGAAGAGGAGGAAGGTGAAGTAGCCGGAGGAGAAGAAGAAGCAAGAAGAAGGAGGAGGTGAAGAGGGAAGGGGAGGATGAGGGGAGGAAAGAAGATGAGGAGAAGAAGAATGGAGTTAGGTAGTTAGTTAGTTAGTTAGTTAGTTAGTTAGGTAGTTAGTTAGTTAGTTAGTTAGTTAGTTAGTTAGTTAGTTGCGGTTCCAACTTCACGGCAACGGGTCGTCCCCATTATGCTCCGTTCCTGTGCCAGTAAATATCACACGACATACTCCTCACTGTCTTATGTGAACAGTGAAATAGACAGGAGTCTCGACAAGCCAACAGCCCGCACAGGTACACTGTGCATAATACCACCGTCAGAATGCGAACACAATAGTCCTCCACGGAAAATACAGTTAATCTTCGATGGAAGCGGCAGTCACTAGAAAACTAGCAGCCATACATTACTGCAGTAAAAGTCGAGAGGATCGATTTCATTGCGCCGGGATTGATCCCATTTGACTCGGTCCCTTTAGGCAGGACGGCCCGCTGAAAGCATCGCACAAAGCACGAACACCGTGGCTCCAACAACGACCCCCAGGAGTCTCCAAGAAAATTGCACTTATGAACCGTAAAGGCAATCCAGTCAATTCCAAGCGACAAGCCGACCGTCGTCGTTCCGAACATGCTACAACAACCGGGGAAAGATGTAAAAACATTCCAAACGAAATTTACAGCTCACAGTGTCGCGCCATGCACTCAACTAACTAGCAGGGCGACGGAAATATGCACAATCAGTCCAACATGAGGAACATGCGACTTCAAACCGTAGCCACAGGCATAAACACTCCAGAGGCTTACGGTTCAAGTGCCTATCCGCCATGTTGAACTCTTTTCTGTAGCATTCGCCTGACGGGATACAGCGAACTATGCCAGGAAATACATTGTGCTTTAGTATATTCGCTTGTTGCACACAGTGAAGAACTAGGAATAGATTTAAATTCTAAGAAGACACATATTATGGTCGTCACTAGGAAGAAGGAAATCCCACAGTGTAATATATAAGTAAATGGAAATATTCTTAAACAAGTGAATCGGTATAGTTATTTCGGAACATCATAACATCTGATAGGAGATGTATTGAAGAGATTAGAACAAGAATCGCCATGGCGTAGGTAGCATTTTCAGGATGGAAAACATACTGACCAATAAAAAGATGCAATTTGCAACGAGAAAAAGAGTGTTGAGCTGCTACATACAATTTTATAGAAAATAATAGGTATATCTGGTGTTTCCAATCATATTGCTACATAAAACATATACTTTAGTATGGATGTGAAGCGTGGACAATGAGCCGACAAGCTGAAAAAAACATATGATGGCTGTGGAAATGTGGTTTCTTGAGAAATTGCACAGAATAACATGGACAGACAGAAAAGCCAATGACCAAGTCCTACAGAAAACAAATAAAACTCGTAAATTGATTAGAGAAATTATACATAGACAGTCACACTTTTTTGGACTTGTTATGAGAAGAAATAAATTGAAGAACTTGGTGACAACTGGCAAGATTGAGGGGAAAATAACAAGGGCAATACAAAGAAGTAAATACCTGAATGGCTTGACTAAGTGGAACGGTCGAGACAATAACACAGAGCTGATCCACGACTCTGGTGATCGTGTGAGATGGCGAAACATGACCGACGACGCTTATCGGCATGTCACATGATGATGAATACATTGTGCAATATATCGTTATCGTTTGTGTCTTCACATTTCAGTATGAAACATAGTACAGCTCTAAGGCCGAACCATATTCCAGACACACATATTGTGAAATGGGGCACCTGGGAATTGAGGAAATAACAAAGATCCTTAATAAGTTATATGACACCGAAGAGATGGCCTCAAGTATCCGTAGATCCGTTGTTATTATAATACTCAAAAGAAAAACAAAAACAGCGTGGCTTGAATTACACCGGAACAATCAGTATAATGAGTCACGTTACTAAACTACCCGCTCGTATTTTGATGGAAAGGTTAAGAAATAAAACGAGGCCTGAAATGTCAAAAGTCGAGTTTTGTAATTTTAAAAAAAAATTGTTTTGCAGATAAAAATTGGGTTTAAAGATTTAAAAGGGAGATGATCGACTTATTGCAAGGCATTTTTACCCCATTTGGCTCGGTCAATTTCAATAGGGCGGCCTGCCGAAAGCACAAGCTCCGTAGCTCCAGCGACGACCCCAGGAGTTTCTAGGAAATTTGCCCCCTTGAACCAAATGATGGAGCCAGGAATCGAACCCACAACGTTCGGAGCGCGAGGTAGATGGTTTAACCACTTGGCCACGCAGATTCCCACTTGTCAGGTAAAAGAAGAGGTAGTAACAGGCATTCCGGTGGCTAGAGGAGACCACTGCAACACACGTTGTATTCATTACGGATTCAAAGAGTATGCTTAGTAAGGTGGAGAAAGGAATGCTTCGTGTGGAATGGCTCTCGTCGCTTCAGAGGCCACAGATTATGAGAATTGTATGGATATTTTGCCCTGACCATGCGGGGGTACGGGGGAATGAACATGCAGATAGGCTGGCAGGGAATGCGCCTCTTGGTGGTAGTTTACCTATGGACAAGGGGGAGGTGGTCATGCGCTTGTGGGACCAGGTGGAGAAGGCGAAGGATCAAATTGAGAACCCATATGTGGAAAGAATAAGATTGCGGGGGATCGGTAGTGTTTCTGGAAGAATCTCAAAACTGAGAGGGAAGACCAGGAGAACTTTTAATCAGATAGCGGTGGGAACGATTAGTAGTATGACTCTTCGCTGGCTGTTGAATGAGGGGACGGAGCACGTATGGGAATTTCCTGGGTGCAGTGATGTCGGTACTTAACTTAACTCAACTCAACAGGTAAAAGAACAAGGCTTTAACTTGTTGCTTGACAGGTGCTCGTTCAGCCATGTGTTGGAGATGGTCTGTGTCGTTGTTTTATTGACTACTCAAAAGCGTTTTCACTATGTAAGAAGATTTAGGACCTTCTTGTCATTGTGTAAGAAGATTTAGGACCTTCTTGTCATTGTGTAAGAAGATTAGGAACTTCTTGTCATTGTGTAACAAGATATAAGACCTTCTTGTCATAGTGTAAGATGATTTAGGACCATTTGTCATCGTGTAAGAAGATTTTGAACCTTTTTTTGTCAATTTTTAAGAAGATTTAGGACCTTTTTTGTAATTTTGTGAGAAGATTTAGGAACTTTTTGTTGTGTTGTAAGAAGAGTTAGGACCTTTTTACCATTTTGTAACAAGATTTAGAAACGTTTTTTTTTTATTTTACATGACCTCATTCGACATAGATGGGAAAGATCTCTAAGGTATATATATATATATATATATATATATATATATATATATATATATATATATATATATATATATATATATATATATATATATATATATATATATATATATATATATGTAGTCGATGGTAAAAGAGAAAGGGAGACAATCATAAAGACTGATGCTTCCTTCACTACGGTGCTAAGAGGTAAAGAGTAGTTCTGACTTCGTTACGGCCAAAGAAGAAAAATAGTGAAAAGAGAGAGAATCTCACACCGCCTCAACCAACAAAAAAAGATGATAGTGATTAGATAAGAAGATATACGAGATCTCAGGCAGGGGCCTCAACTCTGGACTGACTGTCATATTTGAGACCCAGACATTGGATTAAGGTGTTAGATTGTGGTAGAAATAGTGACTGTAAAAAGTAAAAACTAAAAGATACTAATCAAACAAATCAAGGACAAATAAACAAGCTCTTTATTTATTTCTTCTAACAGCACATTGCGTGTCAATAACAGATACAATAGACAACTGTATATATCAAATCACCACAGTGGGTAACCCCTAACCAATCAACAGCACTTAAGACAACAGGGTACACCAAGTACCACAACACAGGTGTTCCAAACAATGGCTGATTAGACTGACACTATAAAGAACTTTGACACAAGTAACACTGCACAGACAATAAGGCACTACAAAAACATAGGTTACACAACATAAACCCCAAGACGCGACATAAACAAGAGTTGTGACACAATTTACTATCCCACCAAGAACCCAGGCCTGCTGACACTAACTAGTCAGCCGCTCCTGTAACAATGGAAAACACAATCTATGATTATCATGGTAAAGACAACATATTAAACACATGAAGCAATGAGCACATGCAATATAACATTTGAATTAACCCATAGGTCATAAATGTCTTCCATCAAATTATCCACCTTGCCCCTCTAGTTGTACTACTGCTATTCTGGGGTAACCCTTGGTGACTGGCATGATCATTCTTGTGTTGCCTCCATTCTTCTTAAAGGTGACTACATATCTAATTGTTAAATACAACAATCAATGTTGCATCATCAGATCACCCACTTCATTATCTTCTCCAGTTGTGCCACTGCTATCATGAGATTACACTTGATATTGCTAGGATAGAACACCTTCTAATGCAACAATGTCAATCTGTTCCACCTTCTCAGTTCAATGTAACTACACCACACAGCTCCTACACACACAAGCAGTGGAAGATTGATCTCATTTGTCCAGCTGTAAACACATAGCTACAAATAACAGAGTACATACATAAGCCACTGCAAAACTGCCACAACATCACAACACATTTGGTTAACACACATCAGACACTGCAAACAAACACAACATCTCAACACTGATTCAGTTGACACACACCAGAATGACATCTGTGTGCTGACAAATTGGGTTACCTTCCCTGCCTACCAAAATAGCTACCTTTACCAAGGAACCCATAATCAGTTCCCTGTTCACACCTTACAGAGTATTTTACACATTAATTTGTACCAAGTCACCGTAACACAGGACAACACAATATTCCCTATAAACCACATGTTCATAGAACACTAGCAATGTTTTCAGTCCATGATAGAGCCACAATCAAACACCACCTATTATATCCTCAATCTAATGCTCTACGTACTGTTACGCACACCGGCAACTGTTTTTCTAACACACCGTACTCTTTTTCCTAATATAAAACATATATTGACAGGTTATACTCCTGTGCTCCACATCTGACAGTACGCTCTACACCGATACAACAATACACAACATTATGGACTCCACCACCATCAGACATAGAGTTGCCTCACCACGGAGGCTTCACTGGACAACTACCCCAACAATTCCCAAGTTTGCATGAAGAATACCAGCACTCATATGATATCATGCAAGTTACAGCATTTGATTAGCATCACCAACTAACAACCAACAAGCAAAACATGTCTAACTATGAAAAGCAACAGACACATATACCCAGTGGAATTACCATATTTGTAGAATGTGACAATAGAATAGTCACAACATTCACAGAAAGTTAAGGATAAAGATAAACATGTATTACACAGGAACTCAATTGAGGCCCTCTTTGAGGCCCCTAAGATAGCTCATAAAATAAACACACAGTATTACCAAGTGAAAGTACACAAAATAGTGACCAGAGTGCCATTCATATGAGACAGGATCAAAGCATAACCATGTTAATGGGCAGAAACAGAATATCAGCACTAATATAACAACCAGTGTACTATATATATTATGTCATAACCATGTTCATGGGCAGAAACAAAATATCAGCACTAGTATAACAACCAGTGTACTATATATATTATGTCATTATTACACACTTATGACCAATAAGTGTTATTCAAGGCTCAACACAATCAGTGTAATATTATTTGTGAGTGGACAGCAAATGTACAGTCGTGCGCTCTGTTCCCCACAATTCTTCCTATGATACACTGGTTATAAATTTTGCCATCTTACGCTTCATGTCACACGACAAATACATATTAATATCTCTGCGAAGGGTGGTACGCAGTACTAAATCACATCCTCTCCACCGTGCGACAACCGCCATGCTTAACTTAGGACAGAATCTCAGTCACTGATTCATCAACAACTTGATACACCTAGACAAACATACTGCATTCTGTAACAGATGTGATGCCAGACTTCAATGCTAGATGAGAAACCCCTTTACCAATATCAGTTCCAGATGACCTGCCTGTTCTCCTTCAGTAAAGCCACACTTCATTCGCAGTTACGATTACACAATGATTGCTGATACGCACCCCGCATATTAAGATGCATTATTTCCTACGCCTAGTGGCTATCAATCTGCATGGCGTCCCTACAATTCAACACATTATTTCCTTCACTTCTATTTATTACCTACATGTCCTAACTACACTAGCTTAAACATTAACCCATCATTGCCACATATAACATGTAAGTATTCTCTGCTTTACACATGTTATAAATATTACACCTATATTATGGTTATTTTCCCCTACTCATAAGCATTCAATTTTAGGCATGGTCTCTTCATCAACTAATATTTTATGACCTCATACTCTCAATTTACACCTCATACATATATCTTGGTGAATATCCCACTTTTTGTGCTAGCTTGGAACATTTACAGAGGGACAGCACAAAATCAATCACTACCTATGTGGCCAGTAACACAGTGTCCTAGGATAATCATGTAAAATACATTCTCAACAAAATAATCTTGTGCCAGCATGGCTGGCATGACATGACATCAGTCCTCTACCATATTTAACCACCACTAATGACCTATCTTCGTATTCACATCACCATTGTCTGATTGCTGGCATCTCTATGAATTAAATGTTATATTCCTAAAACCTCAGGGACGTTACATTGATCTGTAGAACAGCTCACTTTAGTAATACTCATCTACATTATCTATTTATATTTCTTTGTTCCTACAAGCTCACCTAACTAGCAATTATTTTCACCCACACATTCCATCATGTAAACACTTTCACGTTGGTGAACTGGCGTGTGCTGCGATTTAACAAATATTTATTAAATTAAACATGTTAAACTTAATCAGTTAAAACTTACAGTTTTGTCACAACATTAGTTGACACAGATCAACTCAGGGAATTGTTCCCACCTGACAACAACAGAACAGCACTGAACTGAAGGCCATGCTGCCCGCATCTCTCACCAGCACAAACCGACGTGGCTGGCTGCTACAAGGAAAAATGGCCTCGGGTCTTTGTTTCAAGGTCGCGTTTCCGGCGTGGCCAGGTTTTTAACTCGAGATAGACCAAACCAAAATTCGTTGGTCAGGGCGCTATCACATATCCAACCCCTTACTTTTTTTGTCGTCCCGACAAAAGAAATGTACCATCATATCTCCTCACCCCCACTATCTCTTTAAAAGTTACCATCATCCAAAATTTCACCTCAAAATAAATCATTGGTCTTCAGTAACCACATCAAAAAGTAAAATCACTAATCAAGCAAGCAAGTACTAACATCTACAACATAAACCGTCATCAAAATGACAAAGGCAAAAACAAATCTATGTCACATGTTACCTCCTCCAAAACCTAAACTGCTGGTTATATCCCTGAAGAGTACCACTAAAAAAAATAGTCTTGTTCTTTTCATACATCACTTACAAATGTGAAACAGTGTAGATTACATCACCAGGCATCAGTCAGTTCCAAATACCAACAATCTGAACACAAAAGTATAAACTATACTAACCCAGGTTGTTGGTACTAATGACTAAAATAAAGATATCAGTGATGAAAAATAGCTCTTCTGCTATAAGAGCACCAATCATAACAGAATAAATACAACCCTCACTTCTTACATAAAAATAAATAAACAACATAAAAGCTACATAAACATTAACAAGTAAACCTTTATATTGGTTACTACTTCCCTTAACTCTGGAAATCCAACACAAAATGTATTTAAAAATAATACCATTTGCCTCTTCAAATATAAGCTTCCTGCAGCTACTGTGGTACCTAATGACTTGTTTTCCTATCAACCTGTATCTCTACACTAAAAAGAACATTTCATCACGTGTCACCTGTAACCTGAATATAAACATAAAGGAAAATATACCGGGCCAACAAAACATTGTTATTTCAATAATATCCCACCTCATGAATTCACTCTGGAAGTTACTCCTCTTACTGGACATGATGGTAATGACAACACCACATGAACAACAGAACCACCCCTTTCACCTGGTCTGCCTGGTGTTCTTGCACTCTAAAAGAAAGACATGTCATCACATGACACCATCTACCTGCAATTATAATATATAAAAACAGCAAAACATAACTGCTAATTAACTAACTACACTAAGGCTGTCAATCCAAATGACTGGAACTCCTAAACAGATAGAAACAGCCTCTATCTTTCACAACTATGTCTAACGGGCAAAAGTTCTTGCTGGTGGTCTTTCACAATCCCCTTTTGCACAAAGTCACGAACTGACATATCGGTATGCAGAAAATTTTGCATCACACCAGTCACAAAACACTGACCATCTGTCACATCACTCTTGACCATCTGTCACATCACTTTTGACCATCTGTCACAAGTCTAACCCTCAAGTCACCCTCTAACTGTTTCAGCCACACTGACACAAGGAGACTTCCATTGTCCCCTCCTCCTCCGCCTCTTCCTGCGAAAGAAATTTCTCTGGTTGCCACACATAACCATCCGGCTACCAGAAGTGACACTGCACCCACCTGAACTGCTGGGGCTGATCCTTTAGAAGGATCAACCTGGGGCGGACTCTGTTGTCGCTTAAGGCCCTGCTGGTCTCGGTGGCTTACGTTGGCAAATGCTTTGCTACAATTGACTCCAGAGGGGTTCTGAATAACACCAACCCCTCTCTTCGGACACCTGTTTTGGAGGTGTGTGCGGCTTCGACAAACATTGCACCTCTTGCGTTGTACCTTGGGCTGCAGCAACGAATCAGCTAAGGCTCTCATCCGACCTAGCTTAGCTCGAAGTTCCTCCACCACCTTCCAGAATATTTTATACATTAATTTGTACCAAGTCACCGGTAACACAGGACAACACAATATTCCCTATAAACCACATGTTCATAGAACACTATCAATGTTTTCAGTCCATGATAGAGCCACAATCAAACACCACCTATTATATCCTCAATCTAATGCTCTACGTACTGTTACGCACACTGGCAACTGTTTTTCTAACACACCGTACTCTTTTTCCTAATATAAAACATATATTGACAGGTTATACTCCTGTGCTCCACATCTGACAGTACGCTCTACACCGATACAACAATACACAACATTATGGACTCCACCACCATCAGACATAGAGTTGCCTCACCACGGAGGCTTCACTGGACAACTACCCCAACAATTCCCAAGTTTGCATGAAGAATACCAGCACTCATATGATATCATGCAAGTTACAGCATTTGATTAGCATCACCAACTAACAACCAACAAGCAAAACATGTCTAACTATGAAAAGCAACAGACACATATACCCAGTGGAATTACCATATTTGTAGAATGTGACAATGTAACCTTCCAAATAGAATAATCACAACATTCACAGAAAGTTAAGGATAAAGATAAACATGTATTACACAGGAACTCAATTGAGGCCCTCTTTGAGGCCCCTAAGATAGCTCATAAAATAAACACACAGTATTACCAAGTGAAAGTACACAAAATAGTGACCAGAGTGCCATTCATATGAGACAGGATCAAAGCATAACCATGTTAATGGGCAGAAACAGAATATCAGCACTAATATAACAACCAGTGTACTATATATATTATGTCATAACCATGTTCATGGGCAGAAACAAAATATCAGCACTAGTATAACAACCAGTGTACTATATATATTATGTCATTATTACACACTTATGACCAATAAGTGTTATTCAAGGCTCAACACAATCAGTGTAATATTATTTGTGAGTGGACAGCAAATGTACAGTCGTGCGCTCTGTTCCCCACAATTCTTCCTATGATACACTGGTTATAAATTTTGCCATCTTACGCTTCATGTCACACGACAAATACATATTAATATCTCTGCGAAGGGTGGTACGCAGTACTAAATCACATCCTCTCCACCGTGCGACAACCGCCATGCTTAACTTAGGACAGAATCTCAGTCACTGATTCCATCAACAACTTGATACACCTAGACAAACATTACTGCATTCTGTTAACAGATGTGATGCCAGACTTCAATGCTAGATGAGAAACCCCTTTACCAATATCAGTTCCAGATGAACCTGCCTGTTCTCCTTCAGTAAAGCCACACTTCATTCGCAGTTACGATTACACAATGATTGCTGATACGCACCCCGCATATTAAGATGCATTATTTCCTACGCCTAGTGGCTATCAATCTGCATGGCGTCCCTACAATTCAACACATTATTTCCTTCACTTCTATTTATTACCTACATGTCCTAACTACATAGTTTAAACATTAACCCATCATTGCCACATATAACATGTAAGTATTCTCTGCTTTACACATGTTATAAATATTACACCTATATTATGGTTATTTTCCCCTACTCATAAGCATTCAATTTTAGGCATGGTCTCTTCATCAACTAATATTTTATGACCTCATACATCTCAATTTACACCTCATACATATATCTTGGTGAATATCCCACTTTTTTTGCTAGCTTGGAACATTTACAGAGGGACAGCACAAAATCAATCACTACCTATTTGGCCAGTAACACAGTGTCCTAGGATAATCATGTAAAATACATTCTCAACAAAATAATCTTGTGCCAGCATGGCTGGCATGACATGACATCAGTCTCTACCATATTTAACCACCACTAATGACCTATCTTCGTATTTCACATCACCATTGTCTGATTGCTGGCATCTCTATGAATTAAATGTTATATTCCTAAAACCTCAGGGACGTTACATTGATCTGTAGAACAGCTCACTTTAGTAATACTCATCTACATTATCTATTTATATTTCTTTGTTCCTACAATCTCACCTAACTAGCAATTATTTTCACCCACACGTTCCACCATGTAAACACTTTCACGTTGGTGAACTGGCGTGTGCCTGCGATTTAACAAATATTTATTAAATTAAACATTTTAAACTTAATCAGTTAAAACTTACAGTTTTGTCACAACATTAGTTGACACAGATCAACTCAGGGAATTGTTCCCACCTGACAACAACAGAACAGCACTGAACTGAAGGCCATGCTGCCCGCATCTCTCACCAGCACAAACCGACGTGGCTGGCTGCTACAAGGAAAAATGGCCTCGGGTCTTTGTTTCAAGTCGCGTTTCCGGCGTGGCCAGGTTTTTAACTCGAGATAGACCAAACCAAAATTCGTTGGTCAGGCGCTATCACACTTTTTTTGCTAGCTTGGAACATTTACAGAGGGACAGCACAAAATCAATCACTACCTATTTGGCCAGTAACACAGTGTCCTAGGATAATCATGTAAAATACATTCTCAACAAAATAATCTTGTGCCAGCATGGCTGGCATGACATGACATCAGTCTCTACCATATTTAACCACCACTAATGACCTATCTTCGTATTTCACATCACCATTGTCTGATTGCTGGCATCTCTATGAATTAAATGTTATATTCCTAAAACCTCAGGGACGTTACATTGATCTGTAGAACAGCTCACTTTAGTAATACTCATCTACATTATCTATTTATATTTCTTTGTTCCTACAATCTCACCTAACTAGCAATTATTTTCACCCACACGTTCCACCATGTAAACACTTTCACGTTGGTGAACTGGCGTGTGCTGCGATTTAACAAATATTTATTAAATTAAACATTTTAAACTTAATCAGTTAAAACTTACAGTTTTGTCACAACATTAGTTGACACAGATCAACTCAGGGAATTGTTCCCACCTGACAACAACAGAACAGCACTGAACTGAAGGCCATGCTGCCCGCATCTCTCACCAGCACAAACCGACGTGGCTGGCTGCTACAAGGAAAAATGGCCTCGGGTCTTTGTTTCAAGTCGCGTTTCCGGCGTGGCCAGGTTTTTAACTCGAGATAGACCAAACCAAAATTCGTTGGTCAGGCGCTATCACATATATATATATATATATATATATATATATATATATATATATATATATATATATATATATATATATATATATATATATATATATATATATATATAAAACAAAGTGTATGTATGTAAATATGTATGTCCTTTATTTTTTCGCTAACGGCCCATCCGATTGAGATGAAATTTTCTACACGTCTTCCTTTCATTCCAGAGCTGCCAACTGTGATATTTTTTTAGTGTGAAATCGCCTGCTTACTCAGTATTATTTCATTTTTCATTTTTCATTAAAATTTATATATAGCGAAGGGACTTAACTCTAGAAAAAGTTATTTCAAGGGGCATAACTTTTAATAACATTGTTGTATAACTTATAGTCATATTGTTGTATCGTTTTCAAAGATTTATAAACTCTTTGTCTATAGTTATTTACCGGCATATGAGTTATAATAAATAATGATACAATCTTTAAGGCATTTTCAAAGTTTACATAAAAATAATGCATAATGCATAACATTGTAACTCATCTTTCTATACTTAAGAAGTTATCTAAAAGATGTTGAACAATATCATCGCATCTTTAGTGTTTTCCGCCATCATATCGACACGATTCGCTTGACAGCACTTCTCAGCGCTATCAAGCCAAGACGCCTTACACATTTCAAGCAGCCTGATACGGGGGGAAAATGGCACGTCGTAATAGCACAAAGAAACAAGCAGCTTCCAAGATGCATAGTGAGAAAACCGACCAGACTATCAAGAAGACGAACCTGCCTTTGGAGAGTCTGCATGCAAGCTGTAATAAAGTATCTGAACCTACAGTCAATGAAACTACCAATAAGAAGAGCGACGACTACCCACAGACGAACACAAAAACTTGTGAGAGGAAGGAGGACCAAGACACCAGAATCAGAAACACTGATTCAAACACAGTCAGATGGGTGGTCAAGCGGCTAAAAATGGAGCTTACTGATCAACAAATACAGAAGCAGCTGCAGGAAGAAAATCTTCACGTCAACATTTTGAAGGCAGAGCGGATTCTTACCTACTCAGAATTAAATGAGATGCTCCACACCAGGGACTGGGCGAACCCGGGCCGGGTCAGGCAGACAGACAGACAGACAGACAGATAGATAGATAGATAGATAGATAGATAGATAGATAGATAGATAGATAGATAGATAGATAGACAAACAGACAGGGAGGGAGGGAGGGATAGACGGAGGGACAGACAGAGGGATGGGTCTATTAGACAGACAGACAGACAGACAGACAGACAGACAGAGATAGATAGATAGACAAACAGACAGACAGACAGACAGACAGACAGACAGACAGACAGACAGACAGACAGATAGTCGGTAACGGGAACGAGAACTTATATGACTACTTATATGAATTAAATGAGATGCTCCCCATCAGGGGCTGGTCGAAGCCGGGCCGGATCAGACAGATAGAAGACAGACAGAAGACAGACAGACAGATAGATAGTCGGGAACGGGAACGGGAACTTATATGACTACTTATATGAATTAAATGAGATGCTCCACACCAGGAGCTGGGCGATGCCGGACCGGGTCAGACAGACAGACAGACAGACAGACAGACAGACAGACAGACAGACAGACAGACAGACAGACAGACAGACAGATAGTCGGTAACGGGAACGGGAACTTATATGACTACATATATGAATTAAATGAGATGCTCCCCACCAAAGGACTGGGCGAAGCCGGGTCGGGTCAGACAGACAGACAGACAGACAGACAGACAGACAGACAGACAGACAGACGGTAACGGGAACGGGAACTTATATGACTACTTATATGAATTAAATGAGATGCTTCCCACCAAGGACTGGGCGAAGCCGGGCTGGGTCAGCTAGTATATATATATATATATATATATATATATATATATATATATATATATATATATATATATATATATATATATATATATATATATATATATATATATAGGACCTCGCTCCTATAACAACCTTCTGGAGAATCTCTCAATCATAAGCAAGATGTCCCGCGTCCGATACACACATCTGGAGATCATCCGCCACATCCTGCACCCATCTTCTCTTTGGCCTTCCTCTTCCTCTCTTCCGAGGCATATACTCCTCCATTATTGTTCTCTCCAAACTTTCGTGGCGTTTCAAGTGACCAAAATATTTCAATTTTCCACGTTTTATCGTCGTTAATATCCAACCTTCTTCAATATTCAGCTCTTGAAGTATGGATGCATTTGTTCTTTACTTTACCAAAGATATTCTTAGAATTTTTCTATAACATTTATATTCAAATGCATTTATGCGCTGTTTAGCTTGTTTAGAAAGTGCCCAGGTCTCACAGGCGTATGTTGCAATGGGAAAGATGCATGCTCTTAAAAATTTAATTTTTGTAGTTATGTCTTTCTTTCAAATGTTATGAGAAGAAATGATTTGGAGAACTTGGTGACAACTGGTAAGATCGAGGGGAACAGACCAAGGGGAAGACCTAGAAACAAGTATCTGGATGGCTTGGCCTTGTGGCATGGTCGAGACAGAAACACGGAACTGATCCACGACTCTGTTGATCGAGTGAGATGGCAGAACATGACCGCCCACGCTTACCGGCATGGCACATGATGGATGGATGTCTTTCCCACTCCATAATTTATTCAATTGTTTTAGTCTTTGAAGAGCAATTGATAGTCGTCGTTTAATTTCTTTCATTGTATCACCGTTGTTGGTAATCAATGACCCAAGATATTAAAAATGTTCCACCACCTCCAATCTTTCCTCATTAATATATATTTCTTTCTCCATAGTAGTTTTATCTGTATGCATTATCTTTGTTATTGCTATGTTAAGATATAAGTTGTGATTTTCGCTATTCAATTGGGTTGAGGCTGTTACGTTTTCTATACCATTCTGTGTTGTGGATAGCAATACTGTATCATCAGCATACCGACTCTCTGGTATGTCATGACCACCGATATTTAGGGCATCATATAGTTCCCTGTGTATATCATCTCTTACATTTCTGATTATATTTTCGGCGTACAGATTAAACAAATAGGGGGAACAGCACACATCCCTGACGGACTCCTTGCTTGATGTCAGACCAATCTGATGTCTCGCCATCTATTCTAACCGCTGCTTGTTGGTCTAGAACATTCTTATGAGTTGTATTACACGTGAGTGAAAGCTCATATTCCTCATGATTTCCCAAAGTTTTTGATGTTGTACACAGTCAGATGCTTGTGAATAATTCACAAAACATGAGAATAGGTGTACATTAAATTCTCTGCACTTCTCTATTATTAAATGCATGTTGAGAATGTGATCTTCCTTGTCTAAATCCAGCTTGAACTACATTCATTTCTTCTTCCATTTTCTTACGAAGTCTTCCCATTATGATTTTTAGTAGAATTTTACTTGCATGACTGATCAGGGCAACATTTCTGTAGTTGGTGCATAATTTCAGGTTGCCCTTTTTTGGTACTGGAATGAAGATAGTTCTCTTCCAATCTTTTGGCCACATACCATATTTCCATATCCTTCTACAAAATGCGTGATAGATTTGTATGCTTTCTTCTCCTCTCGCTTTAATTAGCTCAGCTGGTATCTCATCACATCCAGGTGATTTACCATTCTTCAGGTTCTTTATTGCCCATGCAATTTCATCTACTTCCTACACTTCCGGTACAATGGCGACGAGATGACTTGTTGTTCTTCGGGGAGACGCTGCTCAGTGTTTTTCTGTGGATTTCCTATGGAATTCGTATGGATAGTGTTTTTCCTGTGGATTATGTTATGTTATTTCGTGTTCGTTTATTGGAAGTGTTCAAAAGAAGCCACGGAAGGCAGGTGGTGGATGAAATTTTGAGGGCAGCCGACAGATATTTGTTGGTTATGGTCTCGAGTTTCGAGACGGCAAGCAGAGGATCTCTTTCGAGAGACAATGGTTGCGGTCATCCGGCCAGTATGGTCACTGCCATAGAGGAAAGCAACGGCAAACTACCTCTTTGAAAGTGCCTAGTATATTATGATTCGCTTAAAGACTGATCATCGCAAGACAAGGACAGAGACATTAAAATTCGCAACATGGAACGTTAGGACGTTAAACGACGACGGAAAATTAGAGAACATAAAACAGGAAATACAAAGAGAAAAAATTAATATATTAGGGATGTGCGAAACGAGATGGACAGGAGCAGGCATCAAGATAGATGAAAATTATAAGATTATTTATTCTGGAGGTGAAAATCGACAAAGGGGAGTGGCAATAATTTTGGACCGGAAAACATCAACGTCTGTTAAAGGATATTGGGCCGTGTCGGACAGAGTTCTACTAGTTAAATTGAGTGGCAGACCTTTTAGCATAAATGTTATTCAAGTATATGCCCCAACAGGAGAGTCCAGTGAAGATAGTGTAGAGGAATTTTATAATGACATAGAGTCTGCCTTAAAGAAATGTAAAAATTCAGAAATAAACATCATAATAGGAGACTTCAATGCAAAAGTAGGAAATCAAGGTGATAGATACACAGTAGGAAACTATGGTTTAGGAGATAGAAATGAAAGAGGATACAGACTTGTAGAGTGGGCAAAAGAAAAGGAAATGATTGTAGGAAACACCTGGTTTAAGCAACACCCTAGAAGATTATGGACATGAAGGAGTCATGATAGCAGGATCAGAAACCAGATTGACTACATTCTGATTAGCAGAAGATTTAGAAACGCACTAACAGTAGCAAAAACAGTTCCCAGTGCTGATTGTTATAGTGACCACAGACTACTTACAGGAACATTGAGGATAAAGCTGAAGAAAGTGAAACATATAACAGGAAACACTAAATATGATTTGTGTACATTGAGTAATGACAAGGAAATACAAAACAAATTCAACATAGAAGTACAGAACAGATTTGATATATTGTCTGATCTAGAGATATTATTCCAGGATGTGAATGATCAATGGGAAATGTTAAAGAATTCAATCAGTTTGGCTGCAGAAACAACTATTCCAAAATTAAAGAAGGTGGGTCGTAAGAAATGGATGACTGAAGAAATTTTACACCTAATGGAAACAAGAAGACTCAACAAAAATAATCCTGCCAAATATGAAGAAATTCACAGACAAGTCAGAATATTATGTAGGAAGGCAAAAGAATCATGGCTTGAGGAAAAGTGCTTAGAAATTGAAAAACAACACAACAGTCAAAATACCAAATTAGTGCACAAAAGAATTCAGGAACTTACTAATAAAAGAACAAGTACATCAACAGGCTGTCTAAAAACTAAAGATGGCAAAATCATAATAGAAAAAGATCAGATTCTACATGTATGGACAGATTATGTGAAAAACCTGTATAATGATAACAGAGAGGAACAGTATGATATTAGATTCAATAATGAAGGACCAGTAATTTTAAAGATGGAGGTTCAAAATGTTCTTAAGCATATGAAAGCTGGCAAGTCCCCCGGTGCAGATAACATCACAACAGAAATGATTGAAGCTTTAGAAGAATTTGGATTAGAGCAAGTCACCAGACTGCTGAACACATTATATGATACTGGAGATATACCTTCTGAATTATGTAATTCTGTATTTATTGCACTCCCAAAGAAATCAGGAACCTTGGAATGTGATCAACATAGAACAATTAGTATAATGAGTCACATCACAAAGATTTTGTTACGAATTATCATGCAAAGAGTGAGGAAGAAAATACAACCTGAAATAGGGGAAGAACAATGTGGGTTTGTAGAAGGAAAGGGTACAGTAAATGCTGTGTATATGCTGCGAACAGTTATTGAACGTGCTATAGAAGTAAACAAGGATATACATCTTTGCTTTATTGACTACACAAAGGCTTTAGATAGAGTTAGACATGTCAACATGGTGGATATGCTTGCAGATCTACAAATTGATGGGAAAGACATTAGACTTATAAAAAACATATATTGGAAACAACAAGCTGCCATAAGGATTGATAATGAAGTGGGACAATATCAACCTATTAAGAGAGGTGTTAGGCAGGGGTGTGTAATGTCTCCAGATCTTTTTTCCCTATATAGTGAAAATATTTTCAGAAATGTAGAAGATATAAATGGAATCAGCATTGGTGGAAGAAACATCAATAACATTAGATATGCAGATGATACAGTATTGATTGCAGACAATGCACAGGATCTGCAACAACTAGTAGACGCAGTGGTTGTACACAGTGAGCAGCTGGGGTTGGAATTAAATTGTAAGAAGACACAGGTTATGGTCGTCACTAGGAAGAACGAAGTACCACAATGTAATATACAAGTAAATGGGAATATTCTGCAACAAGTGAATCGATACAATTATCTCGGAACAGTCATAACATCTGATGGGAGATGCCTTGAAGAGATTAGAACAAGAATCGCCATGGCAAAAGTAGCCTTTAGCAAGATGAAAGACATTCTGACCAATAAAAAGATGTCAATTGAAACGAGAAAAAGAGTGTTGAGGGGATACATAGAGCCTGTTCTTTTGTATGGATGTGAAACTTGGACAATGTGCAGTCAAGCTGAAAAACATCTGATGGCTGCAGAAATGTGGTTTCTGAGGAAAATGCAAAGAATACCATGGACAGACAGAAAAACAAATGACCAAGTACTACAGGAGACAAATGAAAATCGTAGACTGATTAGAGAAATTAGACGAAGCCAGTCACAATTTTTTGGACATGTTATTAGAAGAAATGGATTGGAGAACTTATTGACAACTGGCAAGATCGAGGGGAACAAACCACGAGGAAGACCAAGAGGAAAATACCTGGATGGCTTGGCCACATGGCATGGACGAGACAGGAACACTGAGCTGATCCACGACTCCGGTGATCGAGTGAAATGGCGAATCATGACCGCCCACGCTTTCCGGCATGGCACATGATTGTTTGATTGAATTTCATCTAATGAGGGCTCAGGTTCTTTCTCTGCTGTCATTGGCTCATGTATCTCATCCACTCATTCTGTCACTCATATCACACATCACACTGCAATACTCCCGCCATCTTTCTAGGATAAATAGCAGAGACTATTCTTCATCATGTGAAATGTGACCAGTGTTCCGACTATTCTACATTTACCTTACATTTTTACATCTCTACTGTTACTGTTGTTGTTGATGTTATGTTAAGCGTCGTGGGGGAGGGGTAATTGATGTTCCAGCACCTGCGACTAGTAGCTTTCCTCCAGTTTGCTCCGTGATTTAGTAAGCAGTATTGTTTCAAATCAAGCAATTTCCATGTCGGTTTATTATACCTGTCATAGTTTTCTTACTTCATCATCATCCAGTGCCTTGTCGCTAGCGTTGGCGATCGTGCTTCTCCACAAATTGCGATCTCCGACTGCATGGATCAATTTATGTGTTGACTCCCTTCCGTGCCATGACACAAGACTGTCAAGAATCTTCTCCCGCTGTCTTCCTCCATACCCTTTCCGCAAATGTTTCCGGTTGTCACGACATTTCCCAGTTTTTGTCCTCTCATAACGTGCCCAGAAACTATGACTGCCTCCTTCTGATGTTGGTAATAAGTTGTCTTCGCGACTTAGCTTCCCTTAAAGTGTCCAGATTGCTCATTTTGGCTGTTCAAATAATTTCCAGCATTCTTCTATAAAACCAAATCTCCAGGGCTTCCATGGATATTTTTTCCTGTTACTTACCTACTTAACCCTTTTATATTTGCTACATTTGAAAGTACTCAAACACAAAAATACATTTACACTTTTCAAATTGTTACCGTTCGCTTTAACGTTGCATATGCGTCGCAACATATTGTAATAACAATTACTATATACGAGGTATATATGTGTGTATGTGTTTGCACACACACACACACACACACACACACACATACACACACAAAGACATATATACATATGCCTGCGTGTACTCACGTTTGTGTGATTGCAAGCTAGATAAAAATAATCTACAGTAGTATTACGAGGTAATAAAGTCCCATATCAATCACAAAACTTTCATAAGTAAGATACGTATCACCTGGCGTCTGGGAGCATTCATGACCGCCCTGATGAATATCAGTGGGTAATTTGTGATTCATAATGTATGCCACGGTTCTCAAACTGCGCAACGGCACCAGGTCTTCTTTTTTTTTTGTCATATCCTTTACAGGACATCGCTGTCAACATCAGCATCTTTCATCTGATTGTTGATTTCTTGGCAAGATTACCGTCAGTAGTTTGCCATTGCTTTCTGAGCGACCGGCTCACATACCCCGTAAGTTACCGACGCGGAGAGAACAGCGACCAATTCTCGCGCATGTCACGTTACTCACGAGAGTATACTGGATTACGGAGGAATTCGTGTAACGTCTAGACCAGGGAGACCAGCCTCTTATTAATTTAGAGTACGGAAATACCACAATCTAACATCCAAGATTTTAAATACAGAAGCATGTTTCGACGAACAGTAAACACTTGCTCATGTATACAGAGATATTGACAATTAGACAGTTCCAGCCAGTTTTGTACAGTTAATTATTTCAACCAAAGTATATTTAATTTATTCACTTCATATGAAATATGGCTTTGCAGTATGTACCTGACGAGATGTAGCGAAATATGTCAGGCAATAAATCATGCAACATCTTGTTTGTGGCTTCTGTGTTTAAATCCAAGTGTTGACACTTAAACTTCCTGGTGGGGTAGTGGGTTCATTCCAAACACGTCCCCTCTGTCATGTTTCCACACTTTACATTGGTAGAATTGTTTGCGTGTTTGTCATGTCTCCACTGTACGGTGGTAGAATGGTTTGCGTGGTTGTAATGTCTCCACTGTACAGTGATAGAATTGTTTGCGTGTTTGTCATGTCTCCACTCGACAGTGGTAGAATGGTTTGCGTGTTCCAATGACTCATATAAGCTATGCTGCCTTTAGCACAGCTAGGGTCTTCCATGTCGAACAGGTCAGGGGATAGGAACCAGACGAAAAGACATACAAACTTGAACCTTATAGGTAGACTGAAGAAGGTTAAACGCTGTGGAAAGCAAAATTGAAAAACAATGCTTGTCGAAGACGGATGTACTGAGCCACAGATTTTAAGAACAGAGCAACGAAATTCATTTAATGATATCTGTTGTCATTTCAGGCACGATGAGTTGGACATGAACGTTAATTTCTTGCTCAGACAGGTTGGCAATCTATCATTCATTCATTCAGAAGCATGTCCGTTGCAGAACCTCGCTCCCATAATAACATTCCGGAATACTTCTCGGTCATCAGCATGATGTCAAGCGTCCGATAAACCCATCTGGAGATCATCCGCCACATCCTACACCCATCTTCTCTTTGGCCTTCCTCTTCCTCTCTTCCCAGGCATTCAACCCTCCGTGATCGTTCTCTCCAAACTTTCATGACGTTTCAAGGGAGCAAAATATTTCAATGTTCATTGTTGTATCGTCTTTAGTAGCCAACCTTCTTCAATATTTAGACCTTGTCTGGACCTTTGACCTTGTCTACTACACGTAAAATTGCCTTTTATTGTTGCTTTAAACTCAAGCGTAATCCATACATGCGCTGCTACCTCTAGTCGTACACTGGACTCATGTTTGCGTGCGGATTAGCTTTCCCTATTACCACTGTCCCTCGCCAACAGACGAACCCTCTCCGACTTCAGAGGTGCCTGTAATTTACGTCCCCAAGTCAATAACGAGAAGTCAACATGTTTGTCCAAGTGACCGGTGTAGGGGTTGAGCCCGTTATCTTGGCGTCAGCACACCGGATGTTTAAGAACGAGGGCTCTGATACATTCGGCCATGCTGACATCTCAGCTGACTGGATTATGTATAGGGTGTATTTGTAAGGACTGTGCAGTCTTTGAAAATATTGCCGGTCCAAGTTTTGTATTCACTCTCTGTATATTTCATGCAACATAATAGGTATAAACAAAACTTGGACCGGCAATATTTTCAAACACTGAAAAGTCATTAAAGATACACCCTGTAACATGTTATTTCACACACTGGTGAGTTGGACCTGAACGTTGACTTGTCGCTCGGAAAGCATTGGCAAACTACTGAATGTAAAATTGCCTTATAGATCACAAAAAGCCAATAAGGGTTGGGGTTGACTGCAAAGCTCTGCAAAGGAAAATAGATATTAGAAGTCTAAGAACATCCAGGTAAATGGGTACATACTTAAACAGGTGAATCGGTACATCTATGTCGGAAAAGTCATACCATTTGATAGAAGAAGCTCCAAAAAAATTCAAGAAATAGACGACAGTAAACTTTAATAGAACACTATCGCAAGTAAGAAAATGAATGTTGCTGCCTAAGTCTTCACCAGCGCAGAAACAAACAGAAATTCTAGTGTTAATCATCTGATGGAAGATACCTTGCAGGGATAATAATACGAATTTCTATGGTAAAGGTATCCTTCTGGAATATGGAATATAATCACCAATAACATGATTATTCGTAAAATCTTGGGAAGATAACGTAGTGGTTTCCCCTTGCCTTCCACTTAAAGCCTGAAAACGAGTTCTTTACTACTTTATTTACTGATGTTAAGTCCGTACATAAATAATACTGGAGAAATAATCTTATTGTTCGCTTGTTAGACGTCAGTAAACTCTGAGAGCATTGAAGAATCCTTACTCTCCTTCTGCATATGTCAAAGTGTAAGGTTAAAGTGACTGTCCTACGGGCAATCCTAAAAAAGCCTTAGTGTCCTTCTGCATATGTCAAAGTGTAAGGTTA
The DNA here is from genome assembly GCA_014155875.1 of Cepaea nemoralis. Taxonomy (NCBI): domain Eukaryota; kingdom Metazoa; phylum Mollusca; class Gastropoda; order Stylommatophora; family Helicidae; genus Cepaea; species Cepaea nemoralis. The sequence continues at coordinate 114,298 of JACEFZ010013316.1, forward strand.
CAGTTATTGTCTTGCGGGAAAACCCAAAAACTTTAGTCTCCATCTGCATATGTCAAAGTGTAAGGTTAAAGTGATTATACTCTAAGTAAACATAGGAATCATTAATGTCCTACTGTATATGTACAAGTGTAAGGTTAAAGTGATTGTCCTCCAAGTAAACCCAAGAATCATTAGTATCCTTCTGCATATGTCAAAGTGTAAGGTTAAAGTTATTGCCCTCCGGAGAAACCTAAGAAACCTTAGTCTCCCTCTGCACGATTCAAAGTGAAAGATTAATGCTATTGAGCACTGTAACAATCAATGAACCGTTGGTCTAACTGTCCGGATTACGAGAGGTGCAAGTGAATTTCATCGTATTCCTGTCAACGTGAATTGTTAGGTTTCCCTTTCAAGCCGCTAATAGGTAGCTGTGTGGATAACTGCACTGTGGATTCGCTCGAGTGTGTTCATTCTCACGCTGTCACAATTTCTGGGATAAAACGACTGTAAGTAGAAGTAAAGTTAGTTTAGTTTAGTTTAGTCCACGGATCAACATCACGGCACACGGGTGTAACCCGTAAGTGCTCCGTTCTACTCCTAACACAAGCCTGAGTCCGGAGATACTGAGCTCAGTGCACGAACTCCGTAGCACCGGCCAGGATCCTGAAATACTTTGGATAGATTTTTAACTCGAAATTTTGCCCGAGCAGCGCCGTTAGGCTACTCGTTTTTCGATTTCCAACTGCCAATGGATATTTTACGTGCGCAACTATACACACAGACGTCCGATCTCACTACCCAGAGACCAGGGGAAATGTTATTACTGGAAGTCCACATGAAAAAATCCCGACCCTCATCGGGGCTTGAACCCGGGACCCCCAGCACTCGAGGCGGACACCATACCTCGAGACCACTCAGCCCCCTTAAGTAAGTACAAGTACAGGACCATCTTACACACCTATTACAGTCCTGTTGAGAAAGTTGTGCTACACCCATATGTGTATAGACCAATCGGCGCTCGGTGAGTGATATGTCCAGAATCACACCGGCCATCTTTGCTTCTCAAAACATTGTCTGGTGCCCATGTGTGCCTGAATCGACTTGAAGGCCCAGGTCAATTTTGAAACTCCGCATTGGACGAGGGTTCGAACTCATGACCACCGGGTTGGCAGAAGAACGTCTAGACACTACGCTACCGCTGTCTCCACAATGTCTCAAGTTAGTAAAGCAGACTTAAAGGAATCCAAATGTCTGAAGTTAGTAAGAAATCAACATACAGCTGAAAGATGCTGGTGTTGACAGCGATGTCCTGTAAAGGAAATGCAAAAAAAAAAATATCCTTTACAGGACATCGCTGTCAACATCAGCATCTTTCAGCTGATTGTTGATTTCTTGGCAAGATTACCCTCAGTAGTTTGCTATTGCTTTCTGAGCGACCGGCTCACCCCGTAAGGAACCCAAATGCCTGAAGTTATTAAAGTAGACTTAGAGGAATTCAAATGTCTGAAGTTAGTAAAGATGGCTTAGAGTAATCCAGATGTCTGAAGTTAGTACAGCATAATGAAAGTAATCAAAATGTCTGAAGTTATTAAAGCAGACTTAGAGGAATCAAAATGTCTGAAGTTAGTAAAGCAGACTTAGAGTAATCAAAATGTCTGAAGTTAGTAAAGCATTAATGAAAGTAATCCAAATGTCTGAAGTTAGTAAAATAACAATAAATGTAATCCAAATGTCTGAAGTTAGTACAGCAAACGGAGTAGTTTAAATTAGCATGTTAATGTGTGTGTTGTATATTACAGCTTGAAGGATTTAACTTACTTTAGTTTATGTTGTGTTATTTCTGCAGTACATATCTGACGAAATGCTGCGAAATATGCCAGGAAATAAATCATGCAATCTATTGTTTGTGTCTTGGCATATGATACCACAACCTCAAGTCTGAGAATGGAGGTGGAGGCGATTACTGCAACTCTCCACTGTTTGGAGAACAACCTGTATACGCATGTTTCGATTGTAACCAATTCACAAAGTTGGGTCTTTTCCCCAGTACATTCTGATGTGGTTGGAATTGAACAAGCAAATAGATTGGCTGAGGCCGCATCATTAAGGGGTGATTTGATGCACGATAAGGCAGATGTGGCGAAGGCCCTCTGGAAGCATGTCAGTAATGAAGAAGAACAGACTATCATGATCTAGAGAGAATGCAGCAACAGGGGGTGGTCAGAGGATCTGGTCGACAGTCGTCACTTAGAGTTAAAGCAAGATAATAATATATAACATATAATCAGATTGCAGCGGGCATCATTAGTATTGGAACTCTTTGCTGGCTGTTGAAGATGAGGACCGAACGGTTATGGGGATGCGCTGAGTGCAATGATGTTTGTTCTTAACTCAAATAAACTAAACACAACTCAACTCACCTCAACGCAACTCATCTCAGCTCAACACAACTCAACTCAACTCATCTCAGCTCAACACAACTCAACTCAACTATTCAAACACAGAATAAAAGCTTGAACAGTAGCTAATAAACGCAAAAATATATTAACGGGGTCATGAGCATAGTAGAGGCTGAACGGATAGACCGATTTCCGACGCTAAAAGTTATACTGACCGGAATTACACAGAGGGGCCAGAGACAAATACAGTTTATTATGGGTCAGGAATGAATGGCCGACAAGGATGTGAGATATGAACGGTTTAATATGAGAGGTATGAGTCATGGCAACATCGTGAATTATGAGTGATTGAAAGTTGTGGAGGGAGAGCGATGTTTGGGATGTAGTAAGTTTAAGAGCTCCAGAAAAGATTGTGAATAAAACGTGTGTGTGTGTGTGTGTGTGTGTGTGTGTGTGTGTGTGTGTGTGTGTGTAGACACACACACACACACAGAGCGAGGGGGGAGAGAGAGAGAAAGAGAAAGAGAGAGAGAGAGAGAGAGAGAGAGAGAGAGAGAGAGAGAGAGAGAGAGAGAGAGAGCCAATCCTAATATAGGGAAGCGAATTATGGCCAATTAACAGACAAGTGATAAATTATGTGGAAGCTGCGAAATATGCGGTTTTATAGAAGATTGATTGATTGATTGATTTAGGAACCAACATCACAGCATTCAGGACATTCCCATAAGCGCTCCGTCCCCATCCTTAGCAGCCAGCGAAGAGTTCCAACACTAATAGTTCCAGTAGAAATCTGATTATATGTCCGTCTCACCTTTCTTCTGAGCGTCGAGCGTCGGCCAGATCCCCTCGTCACACCTCGCTGCCTCATTCTTACCAGACTATGGTGATCCATTTGCTCCTCCGAGGTGTACACATGCTCCCACAAGACCGCAACCACGTCTGTCTTGTCATGCATCAATACACATCAATACTTCTTATAGAAGAAGGATGAGAAAACTGTGGACGGATAGAAAGAGCAACGAAGATATGGTGAAAAAACTCACAAAGAGAACGTTACTCGCATCTGAATAAGACAGTTTATATTATTTGGACGTGTCATGAAAAGAGGAAAGCTGGGGTACAGAATAGAGGGGAAAAGAGGTAGGGGGAGACCAAGAGAGAAGATTCTGGACAGTCTGACATCATGTCATGGAGGAACGTGGATATCAGAAATGCTTGGCAGCATAAGACAGAAGACCGTGGACAGATATGATCACAAATGCCACACGGCATCGACTATAAGACGATTGGCAGTACGCGAGACAGAAGGCCGTGGACAGACATGTTCAGCTACATCGCGCAGCGTGGACTATAAGAAGATTGGCATTACAGGA
>JACEFZ010013317.1:0-141092 GCA_014155875.1 Cepaea nemoralis
ACTTCCAATTTCCTGCCATAAATTTCTGTTTAGTCACAGCCCAATTTTTGTTTGGTAGTGAAAGAGTTAATTTTACACGTGCCTGTCATGGCAAGAGTAGATGTAATTTGATCTAACTGCGGTGTTGCCTAAGGTAGAACCTATTATAATTAGTTCTAATTAATATAGGCTGTAGCCTTGTTAAAACTAGAGTGTGATGATTAGCACTGTTAGTGGAAAACTAGTGGAAAACTAGCTAGAGTAGGGAAGTGATACTTGGCTCTGTTAGTTGAAAATATATATCATCATATCTTTATCATCATTGTGCGGTAAAACATTTGTATTTCATAACATTATTGAGACACACCCCTACATCCAGTTTTCTGCCATTGTTTTTCCCCCCATTATTTTCGAAAGAGACATGGTTCAGAATATGCAGCAAAACTTCCTTTTCGGTGATTTTAATGAGTAATACTGTTTATATTCTTGAAGACAAGTGGTGTTTGTTTGATTATTCAGTAAATTAAACATGATTAGCAGTATAGGAGTGTAGAAAACACCTAATAAGAGCAGTTTTTTAAATAATTTTTACCTCTTTAATTTCAGTTGTTATTATTAAACCTCTCATTATTGTCATAATATTTGTAACCTATCAATTAATTATTAACACTGTCATGTTCCTTGTGCAATCCTCTTTAATTTGATATGTAATACAATAGATCTGCTACCATTTTAACCATTTTAAAATCATTATTGTAAAACACCTCTACTTCCAATTTCCTGCCATAAATTTCTGTTTGGTCACAGCCCAATTTTTGTTTGGTAGTGAAAGAGTTAATGTAGTCACGGGAGATCTCCGTGTCTATATGTTGTGTTTTGTGTATGTGTTTGATTGCTGATGAAGGCTAATCGCCGCAACGTCCTGTATGTGTCGTAATTCTGTTATGTAAAGCTGTACTACTTTGTGTTATTTTATATTGTTTACATTTTCACAGCTTTACCGCAGCTCCACCAAATTTTATTCATATTAAAAAATGTAAGGCTGGAAACATGTACTATACTATTACGTCTTACGACACTGAAAATGAGCTTTTACGTGATCTTCTAAAGACGTACGGTACACACGTTTTAGTATGCACAGTTACAGTTTCGATTATTTGAACCAAAGAAAGCACAGCTGTTAAATCATTGTTTATTTGTTATATCCATGCCAACGTAATATCGTTTTGTTGTTGCAATCTAGCAAAGATAAGGTTACTCTGTGAGTAAAAGAACAGATTTCTCAACAAGAGTAGTGTCCCCTGAACCATTGCGGAAGTCCACTTTTCTCGCCATGTGCTCAATGGAAACCAAACGATCAGAAACAAATTTAACAGCTATAATAAAACGTGCACAGACGTAAATTACACGTGTACCACTCGGCCCGGTTCCATTTACCAGTTTACATCTGTATGAACCCCAGTGCTATATTTATCAAACGTTTTCTATTTATTGTGCGAACTTTATGTTTGTTTACACGTGACTCCCCGTAACCAAGCCATGTGATCAACAGAAGCGGAGTTGTAAACCCTAATTGTTTTTTTTTTTTTTTTCAGAATTGAGTGGAAGTAGACATCCACGCATGAACAATCATTTCTATTTTCGTTATTGCTTCACTAGAATTCTAAAACAGTGAGGGAAAACACTTTGATCAACGTTTAATTCTAAATTCGCGCTCAATAGGTTCTGCTTAGGGTGGTATTAACTTCAATTTACGATCAGCTTTGTTCCAATGTTTATTTCCGCAATCGAAATGTCTACGTTGATTTTAATGGTTGTAAGGCAGTCTGGGCGTTTCGTTATAGCTTTTAGTGAACCCTATCAAGGACATTTGAATTGAAACTAAAATTGTGTGCTTTTTCTACACATTGGACAGGTGTCAATTATTTTTCATAAAATTTTGCTTCTCTCTGACTCGATTTGTTTGCGAGTGTGAATTTGTGTATGACTGTGTGTGTGTGTGTGTGTGTGTGTGTCTGTGTCTGTGTGTGTGTATGTGCGTGTATGTGTGTGTGTCTGTGTGTGTGTATGTGCGTGTATGTGTGTGTGTCTGTGTATGTGCGTGTATGTGTGTGTAAAAAATTAGCTTGAAACATGCATTACAATGTGACAGTCTGACTGCTCGTCTGCATGCCTATCCATCCATCCATCCATCCATCCATCCATCTATCTATCTATCTATCTATCTATCTATCTATCTATCTATCTATCTATCTATCTATCTATCTATCTATCTATCTATCTGTCTGTCTGTCTGTCTGTCTGCCTATCTGTCTGTCTGCCTGCCTGTCTGTCTGTCTGTCTGTCTGTCTGTCTGTCTGTCTGTCTGTCTGTCTGTCCGTCCGTCCATCTTCTTGCATGCATGCTGTCTATCTCCTGTCTCTCTGTATGCATTTCTGTTTGTCTACTAACCTACCTACCTATCTCCCACATTGCTATCTACCTGCCTAGCCTGGAGCCTCTCTCTCCCTCTCTGTGTGTGAATCGATTCGTTGATGGGTCTGTCGGTCCATCGGTAAATAATAAAAAAAAATCCTTGTCTTGAAAGGAATTCAAATACATAACCATCGGGTCACTAGCCACAGGATAACCACGACTCCCCCCATTTCATCATCATTAAGTGCCTTGTCAGCTAGCATAAACGTTCATGACTCTCCACAGATCTCGGCACTTGGTTTTCTGGGCCAATTCTGCTGATGATATTCCTCCATGCCGCCGTCTCGATCCATCCAGTATCATTTCTCTTGCTCTTCCTCTGCCTCTCTTCCCCTCGATCTTTACAGTTGTCACGATGCTCCCCAGTACCTCCCTTCTCATGACATGACCGAGGAAAGATGTTTGTCTCTTTCTTATTGTTGCATAATGTTCTAGTTTCATTAGCCTCTTTCAGACAATCAATCGTTGGCATTAGTTACTTTGGCAGTCCAAGGAATTCGCAACATTCGTCTAAGGAACCATAACTCTGATGCTTCCAACTTCTTCCTAATTTGTTCATTTACATTCCAAGATTCTCTTCCGTACAACAGTACATGTTCTATGTTGCATTTCATCACTCTCTTTCTGACATTCAGTGATATTGACTTATTGCATAAGATACTCTTCATTTTCTGAAAGGCAGCTTTAGCCTGCCATATTTTGCTATTATTCTCTGTTGTACATCATCCATCTGATGTTATAAATGCCCCTAGGTATTTACAATTATCCACTTGGCTAAGAATGTTCCCTTATATTTCTATTTCACTGTTTGGTTTCACCGTTTTCTTTGATATCACCATTGTTACTGTTTTCTTGCTATTCAAAGCAAGTCCTTTCTTGTCACTCTCTATTACTACAATGCCCAACAATTGTTGTAGGTATGTTGCATTATCCGCTACCAATATTGTATCATCTGCATAGCGTATATTGTTTATATTATAACCTCCTATTAGTATTCCTGGCGTCTCTTTGATCTCTTTCATTATTACTTCGCTTTAGAGAGAGAATAGATCCGGTGACATTTGGGGACAGTTAATAATATAATAGCTAGCCAGTCCCAAAGGCATTACGGGCTTATGACAAGGTCAAGAATAGTTTCATAAAAATAAACTGAAACAAATAAACTCTTATAAGATGTATACCTTCATCAACAAATATACGTTATTATTTCTAAGAATAACATAGACAAGAAGCTACTTTATAAATATATTATGTCTTAACAGCTAGTTTGTCTGCCTACTCCTTTTTAACGTACCGTAAATGGGTTTTAAAATGTAAATCTGTTTAAATTCCTCGCAAACATGTGTTAATATTGTACGAGCGTGAAGCCAATTTAAGCTCGCGTTAGACAGTAAGCAGGTTTTAAGTAATTTCAATATTGCGAATTGTTTGTTAAGCTGAAGTTGTGGGCGGCCATAATAAACATGTTTATAGACACTGTGGAATGTGACACTTTGAAATCAAGGTGCCTTAGTGACAACTGGCGAGGCTGACGGTAATAGAACAAGGGGAAGTTATAGAGATAAATATATGGATGGCTTGGCTACATTACATAAACGAGACCAGAACTGATCCACGACTCTGGTGATCTCATATGATGGCGAACCATGACCACCCACGCCTTTCGGCATGGTACATGATGATGATGAATGTGTATGACACTGCGTTTGACTATCCCCTAAGTCACAGATGTCGGTTTAAGGTCAGGAAACCCACCTCCTCTTCTCTTCTTCAGGCTTCCATCTCCCAATGAAGCATAAGCCCTCAGGCAACTCACGCCCAGCCCTCTGTAGTCTTGGTCAGGATTACTTAGATCAGTGCTTCTCAACCTTTTTTTTTGCCCATGCACCCATTCACCATATGTTCAGAATGTCATTTCTCCCCCCCCCCCCCCCTTTTTTTTTCGTATTTCCTCCCTATAAATTCCTCTCTCCGCCCCTACACAGTATACGTAAAAATAGAAGCTAAATTTAACAACACATACTACAACAAGCCTAGACATCTACACAAAACGTGATTTGTGGGTCTACTGACGTTATAAAACGAATTTCATTAGGACGAGAAGTACAGAGGTGAAGTATGGAGGAAAATCCAATATCAAGTAATCGGTTCTTGTATTAACTCGATCTTGGAGTAATCTTAATTACCCCCCCCCCCCCCCCCCCCCCCCCCCCCCCACGAAACCCTAAAATTCTCCCCTGGGGAGTTGGGAATTCTCCACCAGTTGAGAACCACTGGTTGAGATTATGCAGTAACAGTTTTCTACAGGATGAAGTGAACATCATGACGCCGCCATCCTTAATCGGCTCTTACGACATGCATGGTGGGTTACAGTGTTACAATTCGTGGCTTCTCTCAAGGATCATGGTAGCACAAGAGAGGGGAAGCCAGTATACGGGATCATATGTCCAAGCATTCAGGATGTGGTAACTCCCACTGAATTGTTCTTTCGTTTTACCCTTATACTTTATTAAAAATCCCCCATATCCATGTGATTTTTTATTTATTCTTCCAATACAAGACGAGAATCTGGCCGGGTGGCTAGAATGCTAGGCTGCCATTCGGAAGACCCGGATTCGAAGCCTCGTTAAGGTGCTGGATTTAGTTCTCTCCGTGGGTAAGACGAAAACCCAAACCTGCACAGTTGGCGGTGACTGCACTAGCAACGCGCGGCCTGAATTCCGCAATCCCCCTCCCCCTTCCCTGTCCTACACGGCAAGGTACTATAACCAGTAATGACAGTCAGTGTTTATTCTTCCAATATAGGATGTGGCGGTGACGCAACAGCTTGTTCTCATACCTGCCGGCCCGGTGGTCATGTATTCAAATCCTTTTGGAGGCGGGATCAACTCCCACTCCCCCGGATACGGTCTCCCAGGTCGACGACCCAGCCACAAGTGAGAACAGAGACTTTCATGGAATTAAATACCACAGGAATGATATTGGCCCAATCATCCATCTAGTGCCGAATGGTCCAAAAATATGGGGCTGGCATAATATACCAAAAGCAACTTAATATGCCCTTTATTCGCGTGACTTTGCGGAACATTTCCTGATACCCATTTAAGGTGAATGAATACAAAAGAATCCACACTGAAGGGAGACGCATGTTAGCCATTGTGCCAGCGTGGCTCCCGAATCTGTCCATATGATTTATTATTTTAGACTTTTAAGGAAACATACTGCACATGGGTGTTCATCTTGTTTGTCCTTATACGGAAAAGTATATATCCGATTCACAACACCAGGATCATGAGGACGTGAACTATTTACATATCGTATACAGGACGTCGCAATCAACATAATTTGTTTTGGCTATTTATGATTGTCTAGACAATTTTAAGTTCAGTACTTTGCCATTGCTATCTGAACGACAGACGTTCATAGCATTGCTAAAATCAACGCAAATCGGCCCGTTCACGAATCGGCTGTGGCAGGCTTCGAATTCGATATGTCGGGATTGGGAAACTGTGCCCACTGCCGCTAAACCAAAGATGGTGAGGCGAGGACAAAGGTCAAGATATTGCAATCATATTGGTTGGATCACTTACCGAGGCCACGGCTGTTGATCCAATAATCTCTCCAGGGGTTAGAAGCGTGACGTAGGCAACATTAGTCATGATGTACTGTATGATGACGATTGCAAATGAGATGTATACAGAACGAGGTGGGTCCCTGAAATAAACATGAGTTGTATACAGAACGAGGTGGATCCCTGAAATAAACATGAGTTGTATACAGAACGAGGTGGATCCCTGAAATAAACATGAGATGTATACAGAACGAGGTTGATCCCTGAAATAAACATGAGATGTATACAGAACGAGGTGGGTCCTTGAAATAAACATGAGATGTATACAGAACGAGGAGGATCCCTGAAATAAACATGAGATGTATACAGAACGAGATGGATCCCTGAAATAAACATGCAACTATAATGATGGCAATATTATTATCCATTTATTTGTGATGTTATTATAACATGGAGAGAATAGTTTAGCATGGCCGAATGGATAAGAATTCGTGTTCTTAAACATCCGGTGTGCTGATGCCGAGGTAAGGGTTCAACAACTTCACCGGACATTTAGACTAAACTGTTGACCTCTCGTCCTTGACTTGGGGACGTAAACTACAAGTACCATGAAGTCGGAGTGGGTTCGCCTGATGGAGAGGGACACTGTTGATAGGGACGCAAAATTAAGTCCAGCTTCTTTCCAAATCTTTCCAGTTGTAACAACGTGATCCAGTTTATGTTTTCTCACGATGTGCCCCCCCCCCCCTTCCCCCCGGGCCACCCCCCCATCCCGCCACCCCCCCCCCAAAAAAAAAAAATGAAGACTGCCCCTTTCTGATCTGTGTAATGAGTAGTTTTTGCGACGTAACCAAAAAAAATAGTTGCATATCCTTTACAAGACGTAGCAGTCAACCCCAGCATTCTTTTGGCTATTTGTGATTCCTGGGCAAGTTTACTTTCAGTAGTTTGCCATTGCTTTCTGAACGTCCAGCACCCATACCATTTCATAAAAAACCAACGCAAGGTGGCCTGCTGCATAATCGCCCACAGCTGTGTTTCTAACGCGGTATGCGGGATTACAAACTGTGTCCGTAACGACTTCGCCACGGAGCGACTAAACCTCCCTCAACATGCCTAGTTTACTCACTTCGGCGGTCTAAGGAGTTTTTAACTGTCATTAAAAAACTGTCACTTACTGCCAACATAGTACCTTGCGGTGTATGGCAGAGGGGTCTTTGAGCCTGAGAAATTAAGGCCGCCTGGCTAGTGCAGTGGCCGCGAACTGTGCAGGTTAGAATTTTCTTTTTGCCCCCGACAGAAAAAAATCCCACACCTTACCGAGGGGTCGAACCCGGGTCTCCCAAAGGAGAGTCCGGCGTTCTAGCCACTCGACCAGCCGCTCCTCCTGGAGTTTTTAACATTATTATATAAAACCACATCTCCACAGCTCCTGGGTATTTGTTTCGCCTGTTTACTAATTTACCAAGATTCATAGCCGTTATTAAAACTGATTCCTAGTAAGATGCACAGATTTTTTTCTAACTTCCAGTGACAAGGTCTTCACTTGCTACGAAGTATTTTTTGCTTGTCAAATTATGTTGTTTATCTCTGTGATGCATCTTTCATTTGATGTTATCCAGGTCTAAATATTTGAATTTATGCATTTGCCCCAAAATAAGATCATTTACGCTAATTGTACACTTAGATAAAATATATTTATTTGGATGCAGCAAATGCAACTGACCTTCCGGGGTCCTTGACCTCCTCCAGGAGAGTTGTCATGACCTGCCAACCCCCGTAGGAAAATATGGAGTAGAAAATGGCGAGAGCAAACTTCCCAGGCTCCCGAGTGGTCGATTCAAACGCCGCCTCAAAGTTCTCTGTCTTTCCTGTCATAATAATAATAATAATAATAATAATAATAATAATAATAACAACAACAATAATAATATCAAGTAGATACTGCCAATGCATAATGTGCCAGTCGATAAGTGTGGGCGGTCTTGTTTCATGTTTAAATATATTATTATTATTATTATTATTATTATTATTATTATATTATTATTATTATTATTATACATACGCAAGCCCTACGACCATTTCATTACCACTGTTTCTTTGATGCTACAACAACAACAAACACTACTACCACAACTACAAAGTATGCTATTGCTAACAGTAATGCGTATTGCTGATGTCACTGCGACTACTACTGCTGGAGAAATAAGACAACACAAACAGAGATAGAAAGAGAGCAAGAAAAAGGAAGGGACGAAAATAATGAGGAATAGAAAATAGGAAGTAAGACACCCCCCCCCCCCCCCCTCCTCCTCCCCCCCCCCCCCCTCCAAAAAAAAAAAAAAAAACAGAGAGAGAAGAAAAAGAAGCGCCAGAAATATGAGGTATGCAAACTAACGATGCAAACAGAAAAACAAAATGAAAGATAAAGAATGAAATCAGAAGTCAAGAGGAAAAAATAAATACGAATAAAGATATTTAATGACTAGAGCAATAACCTGGGGAAAATGAAATAAACAAAAGAATTACCACGAAAGAAATATAGAAAAAGGGAAGGAAGAAAAATATGAATAGAACAATCACAAAGCCAAGAAAAAATTAGAAAGAAAGGCTAAAAAAAAAACTAACATAAAACAACATGTTCCCTTACTGAATTTAAACACGGAAGTCACAAACAATAGCCTGCAATATTTATTGCCTGGCATATATCACTGCATCTAGTCAGGTACATACTGCAGTTAATCTGTATATCATTTGAAGTGAATAAATGAATCATAATTTGGCTGAAATACTTAAAACACATAGTCGATAATATTGTTTGAATGCGGAGCACTTGAAATCCCCACGCTAATCGTAAATTTAAAACGAAGTTTTTCTGTCTGCACAGAATTAGTTGGAACTGCCTAATCGCTAAAGCCCCGTTATATTTGAATAAACGTTTATTATTGTTCGTCGAATACCATTTGCAAAACTGGTTTTCTTTGTTAACTTTACTACCACAAATCGAAGTCACAGATAAGAAACGACTTGAACAAGAACACACAGGAAGCTATCACAATGCATTATCTACAAAAAGACACACAATATATTTACCTTTAGCGAGATTGTAAATGCCAGCTCCGATGATGAGGAGGAGGACGAGAAGTTTGGATCCGGACAACAAAGTCTGTACTTTGGTCACATATTTCATGTAGACACAGTTGAGGATGACCATTGTGACTGTGAGAGAGAATATAGATATGAAATCAATAATCCACAAAGTTGCGCTCGCGACATTTCAACACATGCTCCGTCTCCTTATTCAATAGCCAACGACATCCTGTATAGCAGTGGTTCTCAACCTTTTTTGGCCCATGCACCCCTTCACCATATGTTCAGAATATCACCCCCCCCCCTTTTATTTTCGTATTTCCTCCCTATAAATTCCCTCGCCCCTACACAGTATACGTAAAAATGGAAGCGAAATTTAATAACACATACTAGAACAGATGTCTATATAAAACGTGATTTGCGGGTCTACTTACGTTATAAAACTATTTCCAGAATAGCGAGAAGTACATAACCGTAAATTATGGACAGAAATACAATATCAAATAATCGGTTCTTGTATTAAGGCGATCTTGAAATAACCCTTATCCCCCCCCCCCCCCCTTTCAATCCTTCCATGGAAAGCCTAAAATTCCGGGGGGGGGGGGGAATTATTCCCCACAGGTTGAGAACCAATGCTGTAGATGATATGCAACTAACTTTTAACAATATACCCAATACGCCACAAGGCTTGTAAAAGGGTTCTATACTTTACTTTTCATATAAATATTCATTGTATTAGCCATTCACAACTGTTACACTACCCCACTCTTTATAAGTTATTATTTTAACACCCTTTCCTCACAAGGCTGTTACCCAGCTTCTGTCTGTCACAGACAGTTGCTGTTATGTTAACTCATTGGGCACTACGCATTCAAAATGCAACATATAGATTAACCTCTTATAGTCTATGTCGCATGACATTTAATAACATGTCTGTCAACAGGCTTCTGTCTCTTTTGCTGCCAACCATTTCTAATACTGATATTCCTCTTTGCCATGATGTCAAAGTGTCCAGCATCTTCTCTTTTGGTCTCCCCCTTCTCTCTCCCCCCCCCCCCCCTCCTAGCTGTTCCGCTGTCACGACGTACTTCAGCTTTCCACTGGTCATAACATACTCATAGAACGTTGACTCTACTTCTCATGCCAGTTACTAGTACTCTTTGTACATTAATGTCTTTACAGATATCTTCAATGTTCTTTCTATTCGTCCATGGTTTTCTCATCATTCTTCTATAAAACCACATCACCACAGCTTTCACATAATTTCTCACTTATCTGCAAATTGTCCATGATATGCTTCCAAACATATAAATTGGCTCGATATTGCCCATAAGACATCTGTTCCTTACCACCACTGACAAAGATAAATTGCAGAGAACATTCTTTATTTTGGGAAATACTTACTATTTTTGCTTGGACTACATTTAACTTCAGCAATACATCTCTCAACCATTATTATTATAGTACCCACATAGTTATATACATTCACTTGTTTCAAACTGGTTCCATTTACTTTGATGTTGCATTGTATTTACACTTTTTTTTAGGATAAACACCATTACTTCAATTGTTCTTTTATTCAGACTATAAATCCTTTCTTTTGACTTTCTGTTGCAATTGTATCTATCATTTCTTGCAGCCGCGTTTCATCTTCAGAGACCAAAACCATGTCATCAGCATGAGCCAAGTTGTTTACATCATAGCTTGTGGGGAATTCACTATTAGAATAACCAATTAACTCATTTGTTACTTCCTATAGAGTTAGTTCTTATTCTCCTTCCGCTCTTTATCCCCCAAATGGCTATCTCCTGTAGCCCCCTCCATGCTCTCTCAATATTATTCATCTATGTCTGTAATTCTCCTGCCATGTCTTGTATGAAACTCACTATTAAAGTAACCAATTAACTCATTTGCTAACTCCTATAGCGTGAGTTATTAGTTGCTATTAAAAACCCAAGCTATTTCTGTCATTCCTCATAAAAATATGCAATGTCAGGTGCGGAAGCCGAAATAATAGAAAAGAAGGTTGTTTTTTCGCGACAATTGCCTTCTGAACCGGATCTGTAACGACCTCTTGAAACATGACACAGCTGGAAATCCGTAACTTTTTTTTTCTGTCTTAGTTACACGAACGCTTTCTGAATGCATGCTATTTTCTGAAAGAGTAACCTATGACAGGCAGAATGAACCAAGAAAATGTAATGCATGCCTTAATTTGCCTATTGTCCCAAATTCCCCGTGCACTAGGGTATACAAACAATGATAGCCCTGAAACTTCAACTATTCATTAATGTTTTGGTCTTATTTAAAAAAGGACCAATTTTCCGCCACGTGGATGTATATTGTTTTTCGTAACCAACTACACACCTTGTGCTGTATTGTGTATATGCTACTATCTATGTATGTTTTAGACCAATCGACGCTCCATGGATGATGTCAATATCACCCGGGCCGCCTACGCTTCCCAGAACATCCTCTGGTACCCCTTTAGGCTCGCTCGCCTTGGGCGCCAACGTCAATGTAAAAAAATATCTTTCCATGCGGATTTGAACATATTACCACTGGACCGGAAGGAAAGTGTGCTAGCAACTCGCTATAGACGCTCCATATGGTAGCTTTGTAGGACGTTCCCTACTGTCCATTATGCCAATCCAAATGTGCGCTGAGATGACTTGACCAATTTCAGTCTGCACCCACTATTCAGTCTGTTGTCACTGTCTCTGTCATTTATTGCCAATATAGTACCTTGCGGTGTATGGCAGGGGGGTCTTTGAGCCTGAGGAATTAAGGCCGCCTGGCTAGTGCAGTCGCCACGAACTGTGCAGGTTAGGATTTTCGTTTTGCCCCCGACAGAAAAAAATCCCACACCTTACCGAGGGATCGAACCCGGGTCTTCCGAAGGAGAGTACGGTGTTCTAGCCACTCGGCCACCCGCTCCTCTGTTGTGTCCTGTAATAATATGGAACATCATGATCACGTACCATGGTGGTAAGCGTGGTCGACCACGGTACATCATCTCCCACGGTCAACAGATTCTTAGATCATCATCATCATCATCATGATGCGTCATGCCGGTAAGCGTCGGCGGTCTTCTTATTAACCACCCCACACAGTCACTAGAGTCGTGGATCAGCTCTGTGTTCTTGTCCCGACAATGCCATGTAATCAAGCCACCCAGATAGTTACTTCTCTACCTTCCCATTGTTCTTTCCCCCTCAGTCTTGCCAGTTGTCACCAGGTTCTCTAGATTATTCTGCACATAACGTGTCCATAAATTGTGACTGTCTACGTCTAATTTCTCTAATCAGCTTGCCGTTTTCATTGACCTTTTAGTTTTTTTTATCTGTCCATAATATCCTGAGCATTTTGCTCGGAAATCACATTTCCACTGCCATTAGATGTTTTTCTGCTTATCTGTTCATAGTCCATGTTTTTTAGTTAGGTCTACGCTTTCGTTTCGATTCCGCCATTGCTCTTTCCCCATATCGTTTGCAAGTTGTAACTAAGTTTTCTAATTTATTTCTGCTGATAGTTAATTGTTAGTTACATTTCCTCTTCAGGACGTCACAGTCAACCCCAGAATTTGTTAGTTGTTTGTGATGTTCTTGGCAAGTTTACGTACAGTATTTTGCCATTGCGTTCTGAACGACCGGAACTCATACCATTTTATAAAACCCAACTCTAGGCGGTCAGCTGTCAAATCGCCCGAAGCTGTGTTTCGAAAGGAGTATGCGGAGTTACGAATTTACCCTTCGCCACAAAGGGGGTATCTGCTGATCACATGCTCCAAAACAAAACAAAAAGTTTTGACTGTCTGCGTCGAATTTTTCTATTCAATTTAAGATTTTTATTTGTTTCTGTGAAGACATTTTTTTCCCGGTCTGCTCATTATGTTTTTTGCATTTTCCTCAGAAACGACATTTCCACTGCTGTTAGTCATTTTTCAGCTGGTCTATTTATTGCACGTAATGTCCATGTTTCACTCACATACAACAGCATAGGTTCTATAAAGCATTGCAACACTGTTTCTCACTGTAATTATAAGATGGTACTTAGAGGCACTGTACGTGTTTCACTATTCCCTAAAACACCGAATGGAGTGTTCACAATCAGCTGCGAGAGACTTGGAAGCAGGCCGTCCTGCGTTGATTTGGTATGAGTGTCAGTCGCTCAGAAAGCAATGGCGAACCACTGAAAGTAAAAACTGTGTAGTGAATTACAAACAGCCAAAAATGCTGGGTTTGACAGCAACGCCCTGTGAAGGACATGAGACTAACTTTTTAACAAACGTGTAGAAAACAGGCGCACCTGTTTTGTTTGTGTTCATAAGACATATTTTATGTAAGTAACAGCAAAAAGTGTCGTCTGGTAGAGATTATATGCTAATGAAACATGAAACAGAAAGAAGCCACACAACACGGGGCCGTGCCTGCAGTTGTTTACGTTTAGTGTTAAGATTCGGTTGACTTCCTCCATAATAATTAGGCATACATTATGTACCAGGGTGTATATTATATAAAACGGATTTAGAAAGGGGGGGGGGGAGGGGAGCAGATTTGAGTTACGACGTCCGCTCTTATTTGACAAAATGGCTTGGAGGTCCGAAATAAATGTATAGATAACAGAGTGGATCGAAGTTGCAACGGTCACCTGTAGAGAGCAGAGTGGATTGGAGTTGCGATGTTATCATTTAGACGACAGGGTGTATTGAACAGGTGTCTCGTCTGCCTCTAGAGGACAATGGGAATTGAGACACATTCGGCACATCAGCTCCTCCAACATTCGGCACATCAGCGCCTCCAACATTCGGCACATCAGCTCCTCCAACATTCGGCACATCAGCTCCTCCAACATTCGGCACATCAGCTCCTCCAACATTCGGCACATCAGCGCCTCCAACATTCGGCACATCAGCTCCTCCAACATTCGGCACATCAGCTCCTCCAACATTCGGCACATCAGCTCCTCCAACATTCGGCACATCAGCTCCTCCAACATTCGGCACATCAGCTCCTCCAACATTCGGCACATCAGCTCCTCCAACATTCGGCACATCAGCTCCTCCAACATTCGGCACATCAGCGCCTCCAACATTCGGCACATCAGCGCCTCCAACATTCGGCACATCAGCTCCTCCAACATTCGGCACATCAGCGCCTCCAACATTCGGCACATCAGCGCCTCAACACCCTGAGACATCAGTGTCCCAACATCCTGAGACATCGACGCTTCAACATCCAGCTCTTGGATTCACCAAGATTAAGATTCTTGGATTAAAAGTTAGTTGCATATCATTTACAGGACGTTCCAGTTAATCCCAGCATTTTTGGCTGTGTGTGACTTCTTGGCAAGTTTACGTTCAGTAGTTTGCCATTGCAAACCATCTTGGATTAAATTAAGTAAATCCGTCTTGATAGTTACCCGACCATGTAGGAAAGTGCACTGGTTCTTCAACAAGACACTTTTATCACGCGAAGTTACCATGTCTAAATACCAGGTCGCACATACCTTTCATTATTTCTGTTGTCTATCTTGGCATGCCGTGTCTACCTCGCGACTAGCACGCTTGCCAACTGGCACTAAGTTATAAGTTCGAATTCGCATTTTGGAGGCTTTTCAAAAGGGAGACGTTATTCGCAGCGCGCTTCAAATAATACTGAGCGTTACTTGCGAAGGATAGGCCTACCGAGGAT
Organism: Cepaea nemoralis; assembly: GCA_014155875.1. Taxonomy (NCBI): domain Eukaryota; kingdom Metazoa; phylum Mollusca; class Gastropoda; order Stylommatophora; family Helicidae; genus Cepaea; species Cepaea nemoralis. The sequence goes on from JACEFZ010013317.1 coordinate 14,809, forward strand.
TATACACAGCGCGCTGCTAATAATATTGAGATTAATAATATGGATATACACTCCGACAACAGTGAGGGCCCTCCGGGCCTAGAAACATTTATTGCATTGATCGATCGGTCTAGCAGTCCACCACACACTCAACCGGAAGTGATTACGGTAGTAAACATCACGTGACCAGCCGCGACTGCGAATAACGTCTCCCTTGGCTACATGTTATTCGACCAATAACACATAGCCAGGGGAGGCGTTATTCGCAGTGCGCTTCGAATAATCACTTCGTTTTTTTAAAATTGACCTGGGCTCCCAGGTCGGTCCAACCTAAAATGGGCGCCACGAAATGTCACGGAAAGTAAAGGCGGGAAGCGCCATATTGACCACGTCACCGACGGAGTGCGACTGAGTGTACACATAAATGAGACCAGCGTCCAGGCTTGTAAAAGGATCGTTGACTTAACGTATTGTGTTAACTGATCCAGGGCCAAACAAAAAGTAGGATTGGACCAAACATGATACACAATCAAATGAACAAGTATTATAATGGGAATTCCCGTTTACTGAGATTTGAAACTGAGGTTTGCGCCACGAAACAAAACACATAATATGATGACTCTTGTATGATGTATATCGTTCTTCTGTCCAAATTTGGTGATATATTATCCTTTGGCACTTAATTAGTTAAAGTATCGAAAGAAAGAAAGAAGCAGGGATTATCACTACACTCAGCAATACAGTAAAACATTGTGGATTGTGAGAAAGTACAAACTCTCATATGCTTTATGTACATCAAACAGCTCAGTTGTTTTCAATAAATACCAGAAATCACAATGTTTATTATTTTAACTAATGATTAGTTTTTAAAACCATAATGTTTATATTTCAAACCGCAGTGTGTGTTACTTTAACCTATACGCCTTCTTATTGTAAACCATAATAACTATTACATCACATCATCTGTTTATTATTTCATCCATAATCTTCCTGATTTTAAACCATATTATTTATTATTGTACACGACAATGTTTATTAGTTGAAACCACACTTTTTATTATTTCAAACCATTATGTTTATTACGTTAATCCACAATGTTTATTACTTTAACCCACTATGCACATTACATTATTTAGAAAGCAATGGCAACTAATGAACGTAAATTTGCCAATAAATCACGAACAGCTAAAAATGGTGGGGTTGACAGCAACGTCCTGTAAATGATATGCAACTAATTAACTAAAATTACATTAACCTTTTATGTTTACTACTTTAAACCATTATGTTTACTACTTTAATCCCCTGTGTTTATTACTTTAATCCACAATGTTTATTACTTTAAACCACTATGTTTATTATTTATTCTACTATGCATATTACATTAACCTTCTAATTTTACTACTTTAAACTACTATGTGTACTAATTTAATCCACTGCGTTTACTACTTTAAACAACTATGTTTGTTACTTTAAACTACTATGTTTATTACTTTAAACCACACTGTTTATTAAAGAGACACCTAATTTTAATAGCTCCGTGGCGAAGGGGTTACAGACGCAGTTCGTAATAACGCATATCCGCGCTTGAAACACAGCTGTGGACAATTTGGCAGCAGACCGCTTTACGTTGGTTTGTTATGAAATGGTATGGATGCCGGTCGTTCAGAAAGCAATGCCAAACTACTGAACGTAAACTTGCCCAGGCATCACCAACAGCTAAATAATGCTGGGATTGACTGCTAAGTCCTGTAAAGGATATGCAACAAATTTTTTTAAACCTTAATACGAGTCATTTAACTCCTCCTTAACCGGAGTGTTGGTGTTTTAAAATATCGAGTTACTGGATTAGACAGATTTAAGGCCATTTGTGAAGGAGCAGAATTACTCACGGGGATGACGCCGCCTCCACTTGAAGCAGAAATGATAGGATTCACGGCTCGGAACAAACTAGGTTTTTACATTTACAGCACATTAAAGATAAAGCCATTCACGAAACAAATGAGAATCGTTAATTAATTAGGGACATTAGTAGTAGAGATTCAAGATTATTTAAAGGCACGGTACGAGGAGAAATGAACTTGAAAACTCGGCTACAACTAAACATGATGATGATAGTGATGATGATGATGATGATGATGATGATGATGATAATAATGATGACGATGATGATGCAAGCATAACGGCCATTAGATTCTGTATTGCTGGATCGGATTTTAAAGCTTCTCTGAAATGAGGGAAGTTTGACTCGGGCTTCGAAGGTTGTAGGTTCGATTCCGGACCGTGTCCTTCGGTTCACGATTTAAATTTTTCGGAGACTCCTGTGGGTCGTCGCTAGAGCTATGGAGTTCGTGCTTGGTGCGACGCTTTCCCCGCTGCGGAAAGAGACCGAGCCATATGGGATAAAACCCGGTGCAATTTAAGCGACCTTTTTTTTTGAGCGAAAAGCTAAGAGGTACTTATGCACGTTACACATCTTTAATATCCGCTGAGAACTGGAAATGGAAAAGAGCACGCTGAATAATTCTGGTTAAATTTCAAATTAGAAAACCAACTAATAAAAAACAATAATCATAGATCTATGTGTGTGCAATAGAACAGAAATATTTAAAAAGGAAATCAAATAACACGTCGAAGATGACATACACCAGTCGACCTAATAACTTGATCCGCATGTCGTACAATAATATATATACAGATCTACAAGCACTTGGAATCAACGACTGGCAAGAGAAGGTCAACCAGAGAGACGAATGGAGACGGATTGTATCTGCAGCAAAGAACCTCAATGGCTCGGAACGCTGAAGAAGAAGTATGTCGTACAAGCCGTATACTACATAATGTATACTACATAATGTATACTACATAATGTACTACATACTATACTACAAACCGTATACTACATAATCTATACTACAAACCGTATACTACATAATCTATACTACAAACCGTATACTACATAATCTATACTACAAACCGTATACTACATAATCTATACTACAAACCGTATACTACATAATCTATACTACAAACCGTATACTACATAATCTATACTACAAACCGTATACTACATAATCTATACTACAAACCGTATACTACATAATCTATACTACAAACCGTATACTACATAATCTATACTACAAACCGTATACTACATAATCTATACTACAAACCGTATACTACATAATCTATACTACAAACCGTATACTACATAATCTATACTACAAACCGTATACTACATAATCTATACTACAAACCGTATACTACATAATCTATACTACAAACCGTATACTACATAATCTATACTACAAACCGTATACTACATAATCTATACTACAAACCGTATACTACATAATCTATACTACAAACCGTATACTACATAATCTATACTACAAACCGTATACTACATAATCTATACTACAAACCGTATGCTACATAATCTATACTACAAACCGTATACTACATAATCTATACTACAAACCGTATACTACATAATCTATACTACAAACCGTATACTACATAATCTATACTACATACCGTATGCTAAATACCGTATTCTATATAGCAGACGTCAATTATGATTTACAGATTAGTTCTTTTCTATTCTCTATTGGCTAACGTTTTACATATGCATGTATGCATATGTGTATATGTGTATGTGTGTGTGTATGCGTATGTGTATATGTGTGTATGTGTGTATGTATGCGTGTATGCGTGTGTTTGTGTGTATGTAGGGGTGTAGGGATGCATGCATGCATGGTATGATATGGTATGGTATAGTATGGTGTGGTATGGCATGGTATGGTATAGTATGATGTGGTATGGTATGGTGTGGTATGGTGTGGTGTGGTATGGTGTGGTATGGTGATGGTATGGTGTGGTATGGTATGGTGTTGTGGTATGGTATGATATGGTATGGTATGGTATGGTGTGGTATGGTATGGTGTGGTATGGTATGGTGTTGTGGTATGGTATGGTGTGGTGTTGTGGTATGGTATGATATGGTGTGGTATGGTATGGTATGGTATGGTGTGGTGTTGTGGTATGGTATAGTATGGTGTGGTATGGTATGGTATGGTGTGGTGTGGTATAGTATGGTGTAGTGTGGTATGGTTTGGTTTGGTATGGTATGGTGTGGTGTGATGTAGTGTGGTATGGTATGGTGTTGTATGGTTTTGTATGGTCTGTCTGTCTGTCTGTCTGTCTGTCTTCTGTCTGTCTGTCTGTGTATGCTTTGTCTGTCTGCCTGCCTGTCTGTCTGTCTGCCTGCCTTCCTGCCTGCCTGTTTGTTTATCTGTTATAGCTTTGGTAGATTATTTATGACTGTAAATCTTCAGTTCTCTAACTAAGTATTCATACTTTATACCTTATATAACAGGTCATTATGTATTCATACTTTATACGTCTTTATACGTTGATATACAGAATTCGATCGAAATGTTCGCTTGTTTTCGTATGTCTTTTTGCTTTTCATCGAGTCTACTAGTTAACTATTCTATTCATTTGTTTTCCAGTCTGTATGTGTGTCTCACATCTAACATATCTCCAGGGCAAGAGGTACATATGACAATAATGTCTTGCTAAGAAGCAGGGTATGTCAATGTATGATCTATTGCGTTTCTATTTGTTACATCGACTTATCTAACATGTCAAGTGTTTACGTAGTCTATGATACCCGCCTGTTTCTACGTACATCCTATTGCTCGACTCGTTTCCTTGCCTTGTTTGGTTGTCTGTATAAGGTTGTCTGTATAAGGTGGGGGAAGTACTTCTCTACCCGGAACCAGGATATCTGTAGATCGGCTACCGAAATTTCTGCTATATCATTGCTCTAGTTTCTTTCATTTGCGTTTGTCCCATTACTGTCATTCCATGAATGTTTATGTAAATTCCCCTTCGTTGTATTTTAATAGTTCAGGTTTATGCTCGTTCTTTTGTGAGTTTTTTTCTTCGAAGCTGATCTCTATCATCGTAGTTCACTCCTTTAGTTTGTGCTTCTTTTTTTTTTCTTTCAAATATTTAATTTAAGTGGTGCTTTCTTCGAGATCTTTATGTTTTGTAGCTTCCATGATTCTTTAATAAGATATTGTGCTGTTCGGTTGGCCAAGTGGCTAGAATGCCGGATTCTCTTTCCAGAGACCCGGGTTCGAATCCTCGGTAAGGTGTGGAGTGTTTTTTGTTTTCTGTCGGAGGCAAAAAGAAAACTTTAACCTGCACTGTTCGCGGCAACTGCACTAGCCAGGCGGCCTTAATTCCTCAGACTCAAGAACCCTCTACCATACACCGCAAGGTACTATATTGGCAGTAAATGACAGTTGTATATTTATTTGTAATGTTAGTTTGGCAAGGCACACGATGGTGGTGAATGTTTATTTTAAGTTTGATTTTAAATACATAGCTACGGCCTCTCTCACAAAAGGAAATGGAGAAAGCTTCGAAAGAAGAGAAAGATAAGGTGGAGGAATTCAAGCGCAGTGCAGCAGAGGCCAAAAGAGAGAAATGAGAACACTTCATGAATGAGACTGGAGGAGTTGAGGCACTGGGAAAGTTCTGGAAATTTCACAGACAGAAAGATGCAAAGGAAAGATCGTCTAGCCACAGTGGGTACAACATCCATAGACAACTGTTCGCCTGTGACAACAGACAAAGAGAAGGGGAAAACTTGCCTGGAGAGATTTACACCACTGACAGATCAGAATGATGGGGAAATCAGAGACTCATTTAGAGAAGATCTATCAAGTACCATTAAAGATACGTACTGTAAAGATATTCTACAGCCGGAAGATATCAAACATTTATTGAAAAAAAAAAGACACGCCACCAGGACCCGATGGGGTTAAGTTCCCCTACATGAGGGATTTGAGTGATGGAAAACTTACTTGCTTTAACATGAGCATCAGGACGTCATCAGTACCCCAGGAGTGGGTGCACAGCTATTTAACACCCCTTCGTAAACCAGACAAAGATAATTGAAAGCTAAATTGGTTTAGGATTAAAAGCCTGCAGAATACTTTAGGCTAGGTGCTGGAATAGATCGTTTCTGTTAAGCGTCAGGAGCATTTAGAAAGGGAACAGCCCCACCCAAAAGGTTTGGGAAGACACCGGCCACGGACGCAATGTTTGTCGAATGCAAACACTTTCGCCTATGATTTTTATGCAGGGTTCCACGACAGACAGGAGATTGACGTGGCAGTATTCCATCTCCAGGACGCCTACAACATAGTGAGAGACAGGAGATGGACGTGGCAGTATTCCATCTCCAGGACGCGTACAGCATAGTGAGAAAAGATAGTTTGATGTACACTCTTATGGAGAAAAGAGATCTCGTTTGGTGAACTGGATTGCAGCTGTCTTGTATTTTCGCTAAGGAGTTCTCCGGCTGAGTACATACATCTCCGAGCCATGTGTCATAGCTCCCGGACTACCACAAGGATCTCCAATTTTACCTGTGATGTTCAATGTGTATACGAGCAAGACTGCAAGCCTCGAAGCACCAGGCAGGGGAACGACATAAATCAAATAGCTCAGGAGTTGCAAGCCACAATGGACAAAATTATGGATTGGTGTACGGAGATGAATGCTGTCATTAATCCAGAGAAGGCACCTCTCTTGTGGTGCTCTTTGGACAATAAGATTGTCAAAGCTGAACACCCAAGCCTCACAATAAATGGTAGAAATATCAATAGAGAAAGCAGACTGAAGTATCTGGGAATGACATTTGGTAGAAGCCTTTCCTTTAGAGATCATGCTGAAGTGCTTGTTACAAAGTTTCAGAAGGGTCTCAAAGCACTGAAGAGTATTGCAGCAAGGGACATGGAGTAGAACATGCTATTCACTCTTTTTCAGCACTTGATCATTTAAGTGGTAGAGTATCGACTTGGAATGCTCACTGCTTCAAAGGGTCAGCTAGTGAAACTATAGCACACAGAATGAAGGCATGAGTGAGATTCTGAGATTTACAAGGGACACCTCAATAGTGTGCATACGGTACACCCTAGCGTTGCCGGTCATTGTAGACAGACTCAGGGGTTTGGAGACAAGGTCATACCTCAGGGAGCTGCGGACAAGTAGAAATTCAGTAATTAATTCATGACTTCTCTCGTCCTGTATATGTGATCATCTATACCGATGACTCTGTGTTAAGAGGCAAAAAATGTGCCTGAGGATTCATAACAAAAGCAAATGGTAAATTTTTAGTAAAGGAGAGCTTGGCATATGATACCACAACTTCAAGACTGAGAATGAAGGCTGAGGCGGTTACTGTAGTTTTCCGCTGGTTGGAGAACAAACTGTATACACATGTGGTGATTGTGAATGATTCACAAAGCATGCTGACAGAGGTCATGAGTTGCGAGCATTCGCTGGATCTTTTCTCCAGGATACTCTGGTGTGGCTGGCAATGAACAGGCAGACAGACTGGCTGGGCCCGCGTCGTTAAGGGGTTGATTTGATGCATGATAAGGCAGATGTGGTGAAGGCCCTCTGCAAGCATGCGAAAAATGCAAAAGAACAGACATAATACATACTGGTCTAGAGAGAATGCAGCATCACGGGGTGTAGAAGATGTGGTGGGCAGTCATCACACAGAGGTAAAGCAAGACGGACGTATAATCAGATTGCCACGGGCACCATTAGTATTGGAGGTTTTCGCTGGCTGTTGAAGGTTAAGACTGAGCGTTTATGGGAATGCCTAAAGTGCAGTGATGTCTGTTCTTGACTCAACTCAACTCAACTTCCTGCCTCTCGCTTTCTTCGTCTCTCTACTCCCAACTCATTCTTTAAAATAGTATAGTGCCTCATTTCTAAATGTTTCGTTTTAATTTCTTTATAGATTGATTGATTGATTGATTGATTGATCTTAATTACTTAGTTGCAGGTCCTTGACAGGACTCGGTGTGTCGGGGAATTATGAAACTGCGCTCCTGACCATCCCTTAAGCCACAGACGATGATTTAATTACTTATTGTAAGCAAACGAAACGGCGAATTTAACAAGACGCAACGGCGAATTCAACAAACCGAAACAACGAATTAAAAAACAAACAAAACGAAACTGCGAAGTCAAGACAACGAAACGAAAAGTGAGGTTAAAGTTACCTGCCAATTAAGAATTCTAATCTTCAGGCAAAAACACTTGCAAATATCTTACCCTAACAGAAGTGGATCGTCTCTGTGGCGTAGGTGTTACGGACGCAATTCGTAATCCCGCCTACCGCGTTCGAAACACGCCTGCGGGAGATTTGGCAGCAGACCGCCTTGTGTTGGTTTTCATACAATGGCGTGAGTGCTGGTCTTTCAGAAAGCAATGCCAAACTACTGAACGTAAACTTGCCAAGAAATCACAAATAGCCCATACAAATGCTGGGGTTGGCTGTGACGTCCTGCAAAGAATATGCAACTAACCCAATAGCAATGGAGGACTATGCCAATAGGAGACGAAGCTACTAACAGGTCATTAACATATTGAACATACTGTTTACTGTTTAAGGCAGCCCATTTCATCAGAGGCCCACCTCGCCCACTTGCCACTGGCTAGTTGTTGCGCTGGCCAGTCCGCCACTGCCTAATTGTTTCCACCATTCTGCACGGGGCAATTGAAGTAATAGCTACCGTGTTTGCGAAATCAGGAAAGTGATATTAAATGTGCCAACTTAAAACACAGCTCTTGACTTTCCAAAAGCATTAATTAATTAATTAATTAATTAATTAATTCATTTATTCATTCATTCATTCATTCATTCATTCATTCAGTAGCATGTCCTTTGCAAAACCTCGCTCCCATAACAACCTTCCGGAAAGACTCTCGATCACAAGCAAGATGTCCCGCGTCCGACACACCCATCTGGAGATCATCCGCCACATCCTGCAGCCATCTTCTATTTGGCCTTCCTCTTCCTTTCTTCCCAGGCATATACCCGTCGATCATTGTTCTCTCCAAACTTTCATGCCGTTTCAAGTCACCAAAATATATCAATTTTCTTTGTTTTATCGTCTTTAATAGCCAACTCTCTTCAATATTCAGCTCTTGAAGTATGGATGCATTTGTTCTTTTTTTTTTTTTTTACCGAAGATATTCTTAGAACCCGTCTATAACATTTATATTCAAAGGTGTCAGAGTGTTGAGGACGTGGGTACAGGACATAGAGAGGACAAGGGACAGAATAGAGATAATGACATATAGGACATCGATATGGACATCTGCAGTATAGCAGATAGAGGAGAGATAGAACACAAGTCAGGACATAGAATGGTCATAAGACAGGACATCTACAGGACAGTAGATAAACAGGAGACAGGACTTAGGTGGGGACACAGACGTGTCATAAACAGGACACCGGCAGGACCAAACCGGAGGATAGGAGGGGACGCCAGTTCACGGGATACCACCCTGAACGGACTAGACGTTAGTACAACCCAGCTTAGCACGGACGGACTGCTGTACTACGAGACTGGTAGGACAGCACGGGGTTTTACGGACAGCACGGGGTCTAGGGCGACAAGGCCAGCCAACCAGTTGGGGAACGTCAGACGGGACCAGACAGTTTTCAGAGAAGGACGCTTGTGTATTTCCGAGTGCAAATGCTTAGTTTGAGAGAGCGCTAGTTGAAGATAGCGAGTGTAGAGTTTGAGCAATTGACTGTGTGCGATAATCGTATATAAGGCGGCATTTGTATATTTGTGAAGGCAGGCCACCGCCTGTGTATACTCTGTAACTATATCAGGTTCGCCTGAAATAAATAAGGAATGTACCATCTGCACAACTGATGTTTCTTTGGGTGCGGATGAAGAAGCGAGAGTGCTTGTGTGCGATACAAGATGTTGTCAAAAGGCATTTATGCGTTGTTCAGCTTGTTTAGTAAGTGTCCAGGTCTCATAGGCATATATTGCAATGGGAAAGATGCATGCTCTTAAAAATCTAATTTTTGTAGTTCTATCTGTCCCACTCCATAATTTATTCAGTTGTTTTAGTCTTTGAAGAGCAATTGATAGTCGTCGTTTAATTTCCTTCATTGTGTCACCATTGTTGGTAATCAATGACCCAAGATATTCGAAATGTCCCACCACCTCCAATCTTTCCTCATTAACATATATTTCTTTCTCCATAGTAGTTTTATCTGTATGCATTATCTTTGCTATTGCTATGTTAAGAAATAAGCTGTGATTTTCACTATTTCTTTGGGTTGAGGTTATTAGGCTTTCTATACCATTCTATGATGTGGATAGTATTACCGTATCATCCGCATATCGAATCTCTGGTATTTCATGACCACCGATAATTAAGGCAACATATTGCTCCATGGTTATTTCATCTCTGACATTTCTCATTATATTTTCGGCGTACAGGTTAAACAAATAGGGTGACAGCACACAGCCTTGACGGATTCCTTGCTTGATGTCAAACCAATCTGATGTCTCGTCACCAAATTTAACCGCTGATTGTTGGTTTTCCAAAAGCATGATTGTGAATTATGTCAACAAGTGATGTTCAGCCGTCTCCGAGGCTCCCTGTGGAATACGAGATCCTGAGTTGTAGCATGTTTAATGCAGGCATACATCTAACATTGAGCACATCACTGAGGGCTCACGACGCCTACCACAGCACATGTGATAGCATGTCATATTTGACTATCCAATCATCTTTATTTATTGTCCACGCTGGTGTAGTAGTTAGTGCACTCGACATGCAATACAGCGGTTCTGGGTGCGAGTACTAGTAGTCCTGGGGTGGGAGGTGGAGAGAGAGTCATGTTTTCCAGTGAAGTACGTCATTGGGGTCGACCCGCCTGTTAACATGGAAATGAACAGTCAAGCAGATATGGCTGGGTCCGAGTCGTTAAGGGGTTAATTTGATGCATGATAAGACAGGCAGGCCGAGAGAGGGATCATGCTGCATGGGCAACACATGATCTCTATATTTTAGCCCAGGCTTTGTGCTATGGAGAGGCAATAACTCCATCCCTGGTCTTAACTGGTCTCGGAATCAAAGCGAGAGGCAACTGTTACGGGTTATAAGTCCTTGTCAGTTGGCGTAGACATGGGGCGCCACGCGTTGCCTCTGACGGTGGGAGACACCTATAGGTGTCACTGATCAGCTACCGCCCGCCTCAAGCTGGGCAGCCCCCAGCCAATTGGGTGCTGATCCGCCACAGCCTGCCTGCTTCAATGGGTGCTTGGGGCTAGGACAAAATCTGAATCGCAGGCTGTAAAACCAATGCACCAGGTACAAACAAAAATAAAAATAGAAACCTCAAGCTACGGCTTGCAACCTGGAACGTGAGAACCATGTGTCCAGGATTTTCCACTGACTTGACCAATATTGACGATGTGAGAAAAACGGCTGTGATTGATGCCGAACTCAATCGTCTAAACATTGATATTGCTGGCCTGCAGGAGACTCGCCTCGCTGAGGAAGGGTCACTCAGGGAAAACAACTACACCTTTTTCTGGAAGGGTAGAGGGCAGGCAGAAAAAAGGCAACACGGTGTGGGCTTTGCAGTGAAGAATTCGCTACTGGGAATGATTGAAATTCCAGCAGGAGGAAATGAAAGACTATTATCCCTGCGCTTGGCAACCTCTTGTGGGTTTGCCACCATTATTACTGCATATGCACCGACACTCGATTCCTCTGATGATGTGAAGGATTCGTTCTATGAGGAGTTAGACTCCGTGATCAAGGCAGTTCCAAAATCTGACTACATTTATATGCTCGGTGATTTCAATGCTCGTGTGGGCAAGGACTCGAGTTCATGGCCAGTGTGCCTTGGAAAATACAACATCGGTCGCATGAATGAAAATGGGCAAAGGCTGCTGGAGCATTGCACCAGTAATGACCTATGTATTACAAACTCCTTTTTTAAAACAAAAGAGATGCATAAGGTCACATGGAAACATCCAAGATCCGGCCATTGGCACCAGCTGGACTTCATCATCACACGGAGACAACATCTGAACCATATATCATTGACTCGTAGTTACCACAGTGCTGACTGTGATACGGATCATTCTTTGGTTGTTGCAAGGGTTAGACTGAGACCAAAGAGAATCTACACAGCTAAACACAAATCTAGCCTCAGGATTAATATTATTAACACTCATGATCCTGAAAAGTGCTTTCAGTTTCAACAGCAACTTGAAGACGCTTTCACTGATACACCAGAAAATTGTACAGTAAATGAAAAGTGGGGTCAAATTAAGGAAACTCTTTATAAAACTGCCGTAGGGGTTTACGGCACTGTGGATCATAAGAGGCAGGACTGGTTTGCGGCCAACAGCGAGACTCTGCAGCCCTTGATTGATAAGAAGAAGAAAGCTCTCTTAAGAAACAAGGAAAGACCAACGCGTAACACTCTGAGTGAGCTTAGGCAAGCTAGGAAGGATGTGCAAAAGGCTGCCAGGCAGTGTGCAAATGATTATTGGATCAAGTTATGTGAGTCCATTCAAATTGCAAGTGATAAGGGAGACATAAGAAGCATGTATGAAGGAATAAAGAAAGCCTGCGGTCCAGTGATCAAAAGAAGTGCACCATTGAAAACCTTGACTGGAGAAATCATCACTGATAAGAAACAGCAGATGGACAGATGGGTAGAGCACTATTTGGAGCTTTACTCAAGTGAGACCAAACTAGCGGATGATGCCCTCAATGCCATAGAGGCTCTACCAACTCTTGACCACCTGGACACACTTCCCACCATAACAGAAGTTAAGTGTGCTATAAATGAACTTGCATCTGGCAAGGCTCCAGGTAAGGATGGGATTCCAATAGAGGTTATCAGGAGTGGGCAAGACACACTCACTATACAGATCCACCAGCTAATAGAGCTATGCTGGCGTGAAGGACAAGTCCCACAGGATATCAAAGATTCAAGCATCATAACACTGTACAAGAACAAGGGCGATCGGAGCGACTGCAACAACTATAGGGGTATCTCACTTCTGTGTATTGTTGGAAAAGTATTTGCCAGAATTGTTCTGCGCAGACTTCAAGTCCTAGGAGATCAAGTCTACCCCGAATCACAGTGTGGCTTTCGACAGAACCGGTCTACCACTGATATGATATTCTCATTGCGACAAATGCAAGAAAAATGCCGTGAACAGAATCAACCACTGTTTATTGCCTTCATCGACCTCACAAAGGCATTTGATTTGGTCAGTCGTGAGGGTCTGTTCAAGGCACTAAAGAAGATTGGCTGCCCACCAACTCTTCTGTCCATTGTGGAATCGTTCCACACAGGCATGAAGGGTATAATCAAGTTTGATGGTGCAACTTCTGAAGAGTTTGAAATCAAGAGTGGAGTTAAGCAAGGTTGTGTACTAGCTCCCACCCTCTTTGGAATATACTTTTCACTGCTACTGAAATATGCATTTCATGATCAGGATGGTGGTATATACATTCACTCACGCTCAGATGGCGGCCTCTACAATGCTCAGAGATTGAAGGCTAAGACCAAAATTAGGAGGGTACTGATCAGAGAGTTGCTTTTTGCAGATGATGCTGCAGTTACGACCCACTCTGAGGAAGAATTGCAATGTCTACTATCTGCATTCTCCAATGCTTGTTCTGAATTTGGTTTAACAATTAGCAAAAAGAAGACACAGATTATGTCACAAGGTGCACATGAGGTTCCATCAATCTTTATTGACGACGCCGAACTAGAGATAGTAGACCATTTTACATATCTAGGATCAGTGGTAAATAGCAAATTATCCCTAGATCAGGAAATCAACATCCGGATTGGTAAGGCAGCAACAACAATGAACAGGTTAAGAAAAAGAGTCTGGGAGAACAGGAAGCTTACTGCCAAAACAAAAGTCCTTGTCTATCAAGCCTGTGTCCTTAGTACTCTTCTCTATGGCAGTGAAACCTGGACAACTTACTCACACCAAGAGAACAATTTAAACAGCTTTCATATGCGGTGTCTGCGAAGAATTCTTGGTATTAAGTGGCAAGACAAAATCACAAATACTGAAGTATTGGAAAGATCAGGTTGTGTGACAGTTTATTCCATGCTCAGTCTTCGTAGACTTAGATGGATAGGACATCTTAGGAGGATGGATGATGGTAGAATACCAAAGGATATCTTTTTTGGTGAATTACAGATGGGTAAGAGATCTCAGGGTCGGCCTCTACTACGATACAAAGATGTGTGTAAGCGGGACATGATTGATACAGGCATTGATAATGCACATTGGGAGCAAGTCGCCGCTGAACGTGTTGCATGGAGGGCAAATATCAGAAATGGAATAAAGTCAAAGGAGAAAATTATTGCAGAAAAGTCACACACCAAGCGTTTGAGACGTAAGATGGTGCATGATGGTGGAAATGACCACGTGTTCACATGCACCCACTGTGAACGGACATTTACAGCGCAAATTGGCCTTATCAGTCACACTCGCTACCGCCATAGTTAAAGTTATTATGCCTTTTTAAAGCACAAACTATCGTCTGTCAAGACGGCAAGGTGCCAATGAATGAAAAGACAGATGCGGTGAAGGCCCTCTGGAATCATGTGAATAATGCAGAAGAACATATCAAGAATATGACACATTAATTCAGGTTAAGTCGGGGGAGTATCACTGTGACACTAACCTCATTGTTTTTAAAGTGGGGGCGGCGGTGTTAAGACGAGAGGGTCGAATTCATTGCACCGGGTTTTATCCCACACGACTCGGTCTATTTCTGCAGGGCGGCCTGCCGAAAGCTTCAAACAAAGCGACGAATCCGGAATCGAACCCACAATCTTCGTAGCGACAGGCAGGCGGTTTAACCACTCCGCCAAGGAGAACCCCACCAAACCTCTAATGGTGTGTAAATAAATAAAGTGCCATCTGTCCACGCCAAGGTAATAGGTATATGGTGCTAGCACCATATTTATAGACCAATTGGCGCCCATTGGGTGATCAATATGGGGTTAATACGGGCTATATTTTTCAAGAATGCAGCGTTTGAAAATATTGCCGTTCCAAGTTTCGTACTCACCCTCTGTAAAGTTCATGCAACATAATAGGTCAATACAAAACTTAGACCGGCAATATTTTCAAACACTGCACAGTCATTACAATTACACCCTGTATCACACCTACCGTCTTTACTTCATAAAAATAAAATTCGTGGCACCAATTTGAGGTTGGATCTAATTGGAAGTTGTTCACGTCCCTGACAGAAATCTCCGCAAATGGCATGTCTGCTTCTTCATCTTGTATTCCATTCCTTGAGGCGTTGGTGATCAGCCTTCTCTCTGATATATTTAATACCAACGTTTCTCCATGAGATGATATCACAGTGTCCAGCAACTCCTCTGTTGGTCTCCCCCAGCCTTCCTTCCCCCTCGGCCTTCCCCTTGTGGAGACATACTCAAGCGTTCCTCTTCTCATGACATTCCTAAAGAATGTGGACCGGATTCTGTTAATGCCAGTAACCAGTTCTCTGTGTGAGTTCACTTCTTACAAGCTATCTTCATTACTCTGTCTATCTGTCCAAGGTGATCTTATTATTCTTCTATAAAACCACATCTCCGCGGCCTCCACATAATTCCTCAATTGTCTGCTAATTGTTCATGATTCGTATCCATACATCAGGACTGACTCAGTATAGCTCTTAAGAACTCATTTTTAAAATCTAAATTGGCAAAGATAAATTGAAGATAATGTTCTTCATCTTGTTAAATTTAACTCCCTTAATGCATCTTACACCTGCTGCTTTTAAATAGTTGAATACATTCGCTTATTTCATAATGGTTCCATTTACTTTCATGTTGTATTTGAGTAAATTACCAATTCTTATGATCTTTCTGTAATTCAAACGACTTTCTGTTGCAATTAAATCTATCATGTCCCTTAAATGTTTTACTTTCAGTGACCAAAACTATGCCATCGGGTTGTTTATATTACGCCCACCAACTAATTATATTCCTGGAATGTCTTGTATCTATCTCATTATTATTTCGATGTACAAATTGACTAGATCGGGTTATAAAACACAACCCTGTCTAACACCTTTTAAACAATGACATGAACATGGATATTAGTGTACTCTCTGTATGGTACTTACTCATGATCCAACCTGCTAAGATGTTAGTAGCGGTATCAATCTGGTCAGTAGTGCAGTTAGGAAAAGCCGGTTTCACGATGTATAAAGCAGCTGTATAGGCCAAGAATGCCCAAAATGGTCCAGCAATCAACACTGTATAGCCCCACATGATCAGAAAGCCCATCAGCGGCCCAAAGCTTTTCATAGCATAAGAATATGGGCCTCCAGCTTTGGGGAACATTGTACCCAACTCGGCGAAACACAGGGCCATACCTAAGTTGATAAGTCCACCAATCAGCCAGACGATCAGGGCAGCTCCTATAGAGCCAGTTTGTTTCAGTATATTTGACGGCGATACAAATATCGAAGAGTGTCCAGTTACCGCCACCATGATGGCCGTGCAGTGTAGGAGATTGATTGACCTCTTCATTTCCACAGTTGATACTTGTCTCTGCGGAGATGGCCCATTGCCATTTGGGGTAGGTGTTTGAGAACTTGGGTCACCTGTTGGAAGTATTCCGGAATACTCTGAATCAGGGAGCGCTGAGGTAGATTCTTTGGCGTTTGGAGAAAGAATGTAATTCTGCAGGCTTGCTTTGTCCGAAATAATGGAGACCCCACCATTGTGGGTGTGACCGTTGGAGAGGTCACCGGAGGAAAACCCTGGGTTGTCTGTTCCATTGCGCGGTGTCATGGAAACACCCACAACGGCCCCTGACCTCCGACCAGAGGAGTTCCTTTTGAACATGTTAAAGGGTGTTTTCTTTGAGATCTGTGAGAGCATACATCAAAGAAGCATGAGAAGATCATTTATTTAAGAAACCATGTCATATCAAGTTATTGTATCCGAAGATTCCATAAACGTTTCACACAATTTCACTCTCCGTTCTAGATGTATGGCCTTTTCATAAACTTAGTCTTGGGAAGGTTATCTAATGGCATTCCCTTGCATTCCGGGCCGATATGGTGGTAAGTGACCTTAGTTTCTGACATACATTTTCGATAAACAAGAGACAAGCTAAGGAATAATACTGGTATATGTTCACAACGGGAACTGAGAACCGTTGTAGCCTAGTGTCCAGACAAGGGTCTAAATTGCATTTTGATCCCAAGTTGACCCAGCCAAAAATGGATGCCAGTAAATGCCCACGAAAGTAAAGTTATCATGTGTGATATTGATATCACCATCAGTCTACAAAATATGGATCTATCAAAACATGGCAAATGCCACCAAATGCCCTTACAGTAGCAGGGCTTTTTACTTGTTTTAATTACGATATGCGCTTGGCGCTTCAACTAGAACCTGTTGTCATTTGAGGGGCCAGGTTCATATCCCACTTTGCCAATAGCTTTCAATATATCTAATGTGTTCTCTAAGCCTACGTATG
This sequence comes from Cepaea nemoralis, assembly GCA_014155875.1. Lineage (NCBI taxonomy): Eukaryota > Metazoa > Mollusca > Gastropoda > Stylommatophora > Helicidae > Cepaea > Cepaea nemoralis. The sequence continues at coordinate 32,199 of JACEFZ010013317.1, forward strand.
CCCTTTACATCTGTGAGTGTCCATCAATATCTCTGATGTTATTTCTCACGCCATTTGAATATTCTAAAGGATTCCACAGCAGATGGCATTCATGTAAACATCTCTTCATAAAACAAGAAACAAACATGTTACTGAAACTTTTAGACCTAAGGAGTTGAGTTGAGTTGAGTCAAGAACAGACATCACTGCACTTGGGGCATGTCCATAAGCGATCAGTTCTCATATTCAACAGCCAGCGTAGAGTTCCAATACTAATGGTGACCTTTGCAATTTGGGTTCTCAACTTTTTTTGGCTCAGTTCAGAACGTCATTCCCCCCCCCCCCCCCCCCCCCCCCCTCCCCCTTTTCGAATTTCCTCTCTATAAATCCCCCCACCCTTGCACAGTATTCATAAAATTGGAAGCTAAATTTAATAACACATACAAGTCTAGACATCTACATAAAACGTGATTTGCGGGTCTACTTACGTTATAAAACGAATTTCATTAGGGCGAGAAGTACAGAACAGTAAAATTTAGAGAGACAAACAATATAAAGTAACTGGTTCTTGTATTCCCCACCGGTTGAGAACCACTGGTCTACAAGATCTTCTGACCACCCCTAAAGACAGGAAGTGGTCATCACACATAATCGTACTGTAAAATGTTAGTGGCATATCCTCTACAAGACTTCGCAGTCAATTGCATCATTTTTGGCTGCTTGTGGTCTCTTGGTAAGCTTACGTTCTGTAGTTTACCATTGCTTTCTGAACGGCCGGCACCCACATCATTTTATAAACAACACAACGCAAGGCGTCCTGTTGCTAAATCGTCTGTGTTTCGAATGCGGTATGCGGGATTACGAGCTGTGCCCTTAACCTCTTCGCCGCGGAGCGGGAGACTTAGTATATACAGAGTCCTCTCATTTGTCTTCCCCGTAATATTGTCTGCCATGTAACCACCTTTATTCCCTTGAATTAGGGAATGGAGGTCAGCTTGGCCGAATGGATAAGATCGCAAGCTCTGTCACTTTCAGTGTACTGATGCCGAGGTAGCGGGTTCATACCATACACCGGTCATTTTGACAAACATTTTGACATCTCGTCCTTGACTTGAGGATGTAAATTACAAATACTTGTGGCCTGGGACACTGGTAATAGAGAAAGCTAATCAACACGCAAAATCTGTCGTATAGGCTACGCTTGAGTTCAAAGCGAGCTGGGGTGTCCACAAAAACATTAGCACATAGGATGTAAAATATGATTACTGATATTACTAACAATATTCCAAGTTCTCACCAGAATCATCAAACAAGTCCTTCGCAGAACGTCACTATTACCAATGGCCGCCAGAAAGACTTGACACACCACCACTCCCCCTGTCTGATGTGTCTTCATGCCTAGGGTGTCTTTGATGTCCTGTGACAACTGTCGTGCTCGTTGATTCCTGTCTCGCCTTACAGTAAACACATCTTTCAGTAATCATAATAATGTGCCATGCCGATAAGTGTGGGCGGTCATGTTTCTCCATCTCACTCGATCAGCAAAGTCATGGATCAGCTCCGTGTACTTCTATCGACCATACCACATGGCCAAGTATTTACTTCCCTGCCTTCCGTTTGTGTTGTTTTCCATCAATCTTGCAAGTTGTCACCAAGTTCTTCAATTTATTCCTTCCAGTACTGCCCTTTCTAACCTACTGTGACGACTGAAACTGCTTAAGTAATTTTGCACAATATTAAAATAGGGCTAAAAGCATCAGGCTCGACTTCATTGCACCGAGTTTTACCACACAGGGCTCGGTCTCTTTCCTCGGGGCTGCCTAATTAAAACTCCTCACAGCGCACAAACTCTGTAGCTCCGTCAGCGACCCCGGGGGCTGGCACAGACATTGCATTAGTGAACAAATGGCGGACACCGGAGACGAACCCACGACCTTCTTGGCAGGAGCAAGGCGCCTCGGCCATTTCACCACGGAGACGAGGTCTGACATTTGATTCACTACAGATGCTCTAGGTGGAGCGGGTGTGTAGCAATCCTCTGGTTTATTATGTTATCAAAACCTACATCTGGACTCACGTGACCGTGTTGTGTTTTACAGAATGTATCAGTTAGTTGCACGTCCTTTACAGGACGACGCAATCAACCACATCACATTTTGGTCGGCTGTGATTTACAAGGCAATTTTTACGTTCAATAAACTACTAGAGGAGAGGCTGACCAAGTGGCAAATAATGCCAGGTTTTCCATCGGGAAACCCGGGGTTCGAAATCCTCGGTAACGTGTGGGTTATTATTTTGTTGTTGTTGTTGTAGGGGCCAAAAAAAAAAAAAACAACAACAACTCTAACCTGCACAGTTCGCGGCGAATGCACTAGCCAGTCGGCCTGAATTCCTCAGGCTCAAGACCCTCCTGTCCTATATAGCAAGTTACTATAGTCAGTAGATGACAGTTTGACAATAAACTGCTATTGCTTTCTGTACACTACCGTCCTTACTGTCGAAAGCAACTCAAGGCGGTCTCTCTTTTTTTTTTTTTTTTAAATTCGCATATCCTTTACAGGACATCGCTGTCAACAGCAGCATCTTTCAGCTGTCTGTTGATTTCTTGGCAAGATTACTCTCAGTAGTTTGCCATTGCTTTCTGAGCGGCTGGCTCAGTTATCCCGCAAGTCACCAGCGGGGGTCGAACCGCTCCCAGCTCTCGCCCAATACGAGACTCTGCGTGATAAACGGGATTACGGAGAGAAAGTGTTGTAACCCCTTGGCCAGAGAGACCAAAGACAGTCTTACTTCCAAATAATATCTTAACTGATTTAGAACGCTCGCCTCGGTATGTCGTGGAATTATGAAACGCGCTCGCAGCTCAAAGCCCTATCACCGGTTTACATACTATATTAAAGAATGGAAATAAACAATGAAACAACTCGCCTACGAAACCTGTCTGCAGGTGGACAGGTGTTCTGCCAAAATGTACACGTAAAATAATGTAAAAGTTAGTATAAATGAAACATACATTAAAGGACCGTCTCTTTCGGCAAAAAAATTTGTAATGACAATTTCAAGGATACAATTTCTGCATTTATTCATGGGCTTGTCCTGTTGCTTGCCGACGTCATGTTCTATTTTTAAATCCCATCCTGCATGGACACAAACACTACATTCTGTCTTAAATTGCGTGACCTACTTTGTAGGTTTTCTAGTTGCGGAAGTGTTTATGGACCTGCCTGTAGCTATACCAGGATGTTTGGCTGCCTGCACGGAATCCTAGTTACAGGAAACAACGTGCAGGTTTAAGCGAAACTGAAGAATAAACAAGACACCTGCATGGTTGACTTGTGTTGATCTCTTTAAGCGTAAGGCGAGCGCGTTAATGTAGTTTTCGATAGGGAGCTATGCTGATAATGTCGTGAGCCGATCGGACAAGGGCTAGGCGTCTGCGTTCGTCGTCCTCTAATAGAGGAAAAGACTGGTAATTTATTCCTCCTTGCATTCAGGCCTACACAATGTGGAGGCCTTAGAAAGTCGAATAGAGGCCAAGAAGATGTGGATTTACAGAAGATTATGTCATATTTCATGGAAACAAAAACAATCAAATACAGCGGGAATGAAAAGAGAATTGATGAAAGAAGTAAAAAAAAAAACAAGGCAAGTAAAATATTTCGGCCAGGTTAAAAGGCATAACAATCTTATAAAAATCCATACTGGAGGATAAGGTTGAAGGAAAGCGAGCAAGAAATAGACAAAGATACATACATGTGGGAAGAGGCAGACAGCCAGGGAGCGAGATAGACGGTGTTGGAGGTAAATTGCAGCCAACCTTCATTGTGGAGATGGCATATGATTAATTGATGAATGTGATAGCAGTATCACATTACAGCCCCAGGATTCCGCCTCGGGACGTGTGATATATGCTAAACACCGGGTTGGAACTTGTTGACAACGCAATACCTAAACCCCATGGATGAGACATGACTACCCAAGGCCAACTCCCAGCTAGTTATATTTTGTGCTGAATCATGTCCTGGTTACAGCTTAAGATAGCGGTCTGCAGATGTCAACAATGCAGTCTCTAGAAGTCTCTATAACATTCGCTGAACTGCGGTAAAGCTGTAGAAATGTCAAGAATATACAAACACGAAGTACAAGACAACTTTATAAAGCACAATTACAAAACAAAAAACAAAAAAACAAAACAAAAAAACAAAGGACGTTGAGACTTTATCCGCAAAAAAAAAAAAAAAAAACGAGAATACACAACATTTAAACACAGAGAAACCACCAAAGTGACTACATCAAGGTATATTTACCGAATGAGAAAAATAGAGCAAGGAAAACAATGAAACCGAAACGACAAACAATATGTGCTACTTATCGGAGGATCTCAGAAAGTGAAACACAAAGTTTCTACACCAACAGCACTCCAATAAACACAAGCGCTTTTCAAGATTCAAACGATCGGAATATCACCTCTTCAGACTTGTGAATTAATACTCAATCTTCCAGAGGACGGGAACCTCTTCTGCCGGCCTGGTGGTCGTGGGTTCTATCCTCGCCGAGGCCGATTCGAATGTTAAAACGTAACTGTGTCTCCCAGGTCGACCTAGCCACATATGAGTACCAGGAACTGTATGTGGAAGTAAAGGCGGCCGGCGTGGCACCGACACATCACCCATAGACTGTCGATTGGTCTAAAACAATGTGGCTCTAGCACCATTTGCTCAATGCACCATAAGGCGTGTAAGAAGGTACTTTACTTCCAGAGAATCCGTAAACCACGAATCAACCCAGCAACTAAGCAACCCGGCAACCATGCAATCAGTTATATTTTGTTTAAGTTGTCAAAGGATAGAACAGCTTAGAGACCCGACGTTCATCTCTAACACAAGACGACAGGTCTGAATCCAACATCCTTTACTTTACTTCCAGAGAATCCGTAAACCATAAATCAACCCAGCAACTAAGCAACCCGGCAACCGTGCAATCAATTATATTTTGTTTAAGTTGTCAAAGGATAGAACAGGTTAGAGATCCAACGTCCATCTCTAACACAAGACCACCAGGTCTGAATCCAACTGTATATCTCTATAACTCAATAAGCCTAATGATTCTTACACATCTATACTACCAGATGGTATTTAATGAATTGGAAGCCTAACCTTCTCGTATGAGGGCGAACCACTAGAAGGATTCATATCACGTTCCGCTCTCAAAAAGACCCACGGCTATTGCAAATCGAAAAGCGCATTTAAGTAAAATGTTAGTATTTTTCTTCATCTTGGTTCAGATTTACCGAGCGGCCATTGCAGTGTGAAAACCTTCCCTAACAACGGTCTATGCCACCTGTTATGCTAGGTTTCCAACCGTCATGGAATTGTTACGTGGGCAATAAACGGCATTTTCTTCTTGCCACATACGAGACTCGTACTATACACACGTCGAGCCCGTACCTAGAGTAAGATCCATATCCTTTACGGATGTAACAGTCAACCCCAACATTTATTGGCTATTCGTGATTCCTGGGCACGTTTACGTCCAGTAGTTTGCCATTGCTTTCTGAACGACCGGCACCCATATCATATCATAAAAATCTAAAAAGCCATGTGCACATGTGGTTTGGCGTCGCAGACAGCAGAGCACATACTCCAGGATTGCCCAAACTACAACATATCCAGGCGAACCTTCTGGCCTAGAGAGACAACAGTGGAAGATAACTCTATGGACCGCTGAATGAACTAAAAAAGACTGTTAGATTCATACAAGAGACAACATTGCAGTTATAAACATATTTTAGGCGAACGAAAGAAGAAGAAGATAAATATCTAACGCTGCTGTGTTTCGAACGCGGGTATACGGGATTACGAACTGCGTCAGTAACCTCTTCGTCACGGAGTGCTACTTAAATTGCGGATCATTATCCACTAGGTTAATTTGTGTATATTTTGTATGTAGTTATATCAGTGGCTGTTTGTTGTTTGCGTTCTGAAGAACGTCCATTTGGTCACTTATGATATTGTTATTGTAAGGCTTACCCATTTCATTTCTCCTTTTGTTGACTTTCACGCTGTATTTTTTGTTTACAATGTTACAGCAGTTCCGTTGACGTCTTAAGCTTAAGGGTTAATGAACGTAGTTTCGAAATTCTCCGAAATAACCGGGTCGAAAGTTCGAAATTAGTTGCAGGTAATTTGGTAGCGGGTCGCTTTGCGTAGATTTCGATGGTATGAATGTCGGCTTTGCGGAAAGTAATGGCAATCTCCCCCCCCCTCCCCACCTCCCCACCCGCATATTATTTTTACGTTTATAACGTTTATAAGTTTTACGTTCAGTAGTTTGCCATTGCTTTCCGAACGACCGGCTCACATACCTCCGTAAGTAACCAACGCGACGCGATCCGCTGCCGAATCTCACGCAGCTGTGTTTCATACACTCACAACACTTCGTATGTAGAACAACTTTGAAAAATGAAGTACATAACGTCATAAAAATGTGCTCCACAGTCCATCATGAAGCAATATGCAGCGAATGGCTGTCGCTGCTGGAGCAATTCTTTGCAAACAGAATGGATGTTATCAACGAAAGAACTATTTTTTCTTCTTCAAATATGCTCTACATACAAAGTGTAGTGAGACTGTACAAACACTCGGTAGCAACATCGCAAGCAAGGTGAAGGTAACGGACCCCTTTCCACGACATGAAGGGGTGTGTGGTATATGGTGCTAGTCCTATATGTTTTGACCAATCATCACTCAACGGCTGATGTGGCCAGTGTCATACCGGCCGCGTTTACTTCCCAGGATTACCAACCCATGTCAATGGGAAATAAAATCACACCTGGTAGGGGATTCGAACATACGACCGCCGGGCTGGAAGGCCAGCGTGCTAGACACTTTGATAGCTCAGTACCGCGACTAACAGCATGCACACACACACACACGCATACACGCACGCACACACACACGCATGCACACACACACGCACACACACACGCACACACACACGCACGCACATGCATGCACACACACACGCATGCACACACACGCACGCACACACACGCACACACACACACACGCACACACAGACACACACACACGCACACACACATGCACACGCACACACGCACGCAAACACACGGACATGCACACACATGCATACACACACACGCACGCACACACGTACACACACACGCACACACGCACACACACACGCGCACACACAGGCACACACACACGCACACACACACGCACACACACATGCACACGCACACACGCACGCAAACACACGCACACGCACACACATGCATACACACACACGCACGTACACACACACACACACACACACACACAAGTGCCGTGGTAGGAACCTGATGTGGGTATATAAAGTGTTCGAAACATCACATGTTTGTAAGCACTACGGCACGGGTGAATAAGTGGTCCGTCTTTCCCCCGGCGTAAGAGTGTCCCCGTGGCTAAATGGTTATGTCGCCTGCCTCGCGCCCCGAATGTCATAAGTTCGATTCCGACTACGACATTCGCTTCACAAATGCAGTGTCCTCGGAGACTCCTGGTGTGTGTCTGTAAAGCTCCGGAGTTCGTGCTTTGTGCGACCTTTTCGAGAGATCGCCCTGAAGAAGGAGACCGAGCCATGTAGGATAAATCCCGTGGAATGAAGTCGATTACTTTGCCGTGTAAACGCTTTTAAACTCGTTTCTTCCCGTAGTGGAAGACAAGAGCTGGCACTGAAGCAGAATGTGGCTTAGATATTAACATCCACAAAACAAACACTATGATAATTAGCAGTGAAAGGAAAGGTCATCAATGAACATCACAGTAAACGGGCAGATACTAGAACAAGTAACAAGTTTCTCTTATCTTGGACATATAATAACAGATGATGGCAGAAGTGAAATGGAAATCAAAAAGAGAAGAGGAATGGCCAAGAATGCTTTCAACGGCATGAAATCAGTATTAACATCTAGAGAGATTAATAACGCATTAAAAATGAGAACTGTCAAATACTACGTATATTCAACGCTACTATATGGCCCGGAAGCCTGGACATTGAACAAGCATAGTCGCATAGAAGCCCTGGAGATATGGATATACAGACGAACAGGTCGTATTTCATGGAAACAAAAACAATCAAATGCAGAGGATCTTAGAAAAACTGGGAATGAAGAGAGAGTTGATGAAAGAAATAAAGAGGAATCAAGTAAAATATTTTGGCCACGTTAAAAGACATGACACTCTTATAAAAACCATACTGGAAGGCAAGGTTGAGGGCAAGGGAGCAAGAGGTAGACAACGATACAAGTGGGAGGATAACATCAAGAGATGGACGAACATCAGCCTCACAGAATGTACAGTCAAGGCAAGAGACAGACAGTGTTGGAGATCCATTGCAGCCAACCTTCATTGCGGAGACGGCACCTGATTGATTGATTGATTGATTGATTGAAGCCATGTCCGGCCACGTTAATGCCATTGTAAGCGTACCGTCTTGAATGTTACACAACGCGTTCGCTACTAACATTATACAAAACGTAGTTTTAATTACTGTGAAGTGTTTGAAAATATTGCCGGTCCAAGTTATTTTATTTACCTATTATGTTGCATGAACTTTACAGAGCGTGAATACAAAACCTGGCCCAGCAATATTTTTCAAACACTGCACAGTCATTAAATACACCTATTGCTCCTGTAAAGTCTCTAGACTGAGAAGCCAGTATCCGGTGTGGATATTTCACAGAATTCTTTTCATACCCTCAGGTTATACACTTATAATATCAATAGTACTGTGAGGTCAGCATGGCCGAATGGATAAGACCTTTCGCTCTTAAACTTCCTGTGTGTTGATGCTGGGGCAGTGGGTTCAAACCCTACACCGGTCAGCTGTACTAAAGTGTTGACTTCTCGTCCTTGACATGGGGATGTAAACTGCAAGTAGCTCAGAAGTCAAAGTGGGTTCCCCTGATGGCGAGGGACGCTGTTAGTAAGGAAAACTAATTCACACGCAAAACACAGATAACGGCCGTTCAGCGCATCCTGGACGAATTGAAACAAGTCCAGCAGAAGATTGAGCAGGATGTCGCTCGAATAGCTGCTGTAAAGGCTGAGACTGACGAAACTCTACGAAAATTCAAGAAGAGAAAAGACAGAAGAAACTCTTAAACTGACCCAACAAGAAAGACTACAAATAGAACTACTCAAGCCCAAGATCGAAACACCAGAAGCAGAAGATGCAAGGCCTCAGAGTGAAGAAGTAGAAGATGCAAGGCCTCAGAGAGAAGAAGGAGAAAGAGACTAGGAGGAAGAATTCCACAGCGACAGCGGCGAAGAAATGTGGCCGGGGATGAGGAAATATATCCGCAATGGACAAGCCGTCCTCGTAGCAGACCATCTGAGAAGACGCAGACGACACACCGAAACACCTGAACCAGAAGATGCAAAGCCCCAGACAGAAGAAGAAGCAACAGATGAAGAAGGCTACCCAGACCAAGACCGAGGTGTGTGGGGAGGCCATGGAAAGATATCGTGCCTCCCCCCCCCCCCCCCCACCAAGATCAAACTGGCGAACACCGAGAAGATTCTAAGACAAGTCAAGACGGAGAAATAGGAGGAACACCAGAAGAGACGACAACTGGTAAAGCTCCCTGAAAGAAACTGCACCATATGACGTGGTGGGCACACACCAACCCCAAACCTCAACAAGTACGCGACTCTGTCCAGACACGAAAAAATCTAACAAGAAAAAAAATGAACACAATCAACCCATCAGAAGCCGGGAAGCTGACAACAAGCAGCCCAATATACGAATGACAAACTACAAGCTACACCATAAATACCCCAATTATAGCCAAGTCGAAAACTGGAAGGCTGAAAGCGCGTATTCGTACGAAAATTTGGATTGGATTGGACACGCAAAAATCAGTCCAGTGCACTAGGAAGAAGTATGGACTACGCTTGAGTTCATCGTGATCGAACCCCCCCCCCCCCCCCCCCCCCCCCACCCCATGCCCTCCCAACCAAAAAAACCAAAAAAACATCTCATGACAGTGAAAATTTGGTTTCTTAGGAAAATGCACCAATTACCACGAACGGACAGAAAACCCAGAGGGCAAGTCCTACAAGAAACAAATGAAACCGTACACTGATTCGAGAAACTAGACGTAGACATGATATGAGGAGTAATAAATGTGACAACTAATGTGACAACTGCCTAGTTTGATAGGGAAAGACCAAAGTAAAGGCAAAGAGATAAATATTTGGATGGCCTTTACACATTGCACAATGGATACAAGAACACATCTTTCGTTTACTGCCTATATAGTAACTTGCGGTGTGTGGCAGAGGGGTCTTGAGCCTGAGGAATTAAGGCCGCCTGTTCCGGTTAGGTTATTTTCCCCCCGACATAAAACATCCACACCTTTCCGAGGATTCGAACCCGGGTCTCCCGAAGGAGATAATCCGGCATTCCTAATCACTCGGTCAGCCGCTCCTCATTATCATATAAGTGATAAGATAAGACTTATATCTTATCTGATCCATAAAACTGGTAATTGCGTGGAATTGCGAACCATTACCGCCCGCGTTTGTCGGCATGACACTTGATGATGATGTTGTCTTCTGTACTAAAAAGAAGGTCTTCTGTCACTTACACCAACTTTTGAGTTATATCCTGACATTGCTATACATGTTCTTATCTTCTTGTCAATGCCAAATCGCGCCTGCTAGCTGTCTGTTTTCACAATTGGTTGCAGGTGCGGCACGAATGAATGTTATTGGTTAACGAGGTTTGAGATTCGGTCATGTACCAAATCTGTTCTCTCAAACAGCATTGTCATCGACACTACACTGGTAAATATTGACAAGGTACAATACGATCCCTTTATTTGTAATCGAGGGATAAGAATTACCGGAACTTCGATATGCTGTGTCAGTATTAATATTATTATCAACAATGAAAAGGGGAATTCATAAACCAAGTGAGTGCAAGAACAAGGTGAACCCGGAACTGAAACAAACAAGCAAATTTAAATAAAGTCAGTTTACATTTTAGTTGGGGGAATGGATAGCGAAATCAAAAAAGGAAAATCGGGTACTAGGACAACTAGCGCCACTTCTGACGTATATAAATATCGCCATAACTAGTAAAGCACATCTCATTAGAGCTTTTTTGAGCCGACTTTATGCTACCAATTGATACAGTATTGACAGAGAGAGAGAGAGAGAGAGAGAGAGAGAGAGAGAGAGAGAGAGAGAGAGAGAGAGAGAGAGAGAGAGAGAGAGGGGGATCCAGGGACCGACGGGGTTTTGTGGACAGAAATCAAGACGATCATCAAGATAGTGATATGGGGTTAAAAGGATGTCGATGTCCTTAGAAGATCTATGGGGGTAAATTTGAAAGACAAAATTAGGAACGAGAGAATTAGGTTTTAAACCAGCCATTTATTTCACTAAAGAATAACAGATGTAATTGTGTGGCCACTTCACAAGAATTCCCTGGTACCATCTACAATATAGAACTACATTGAAATAATGTGGTGGATACAGAGCAAGAGAGAGACCACGTTAAATATGGAATGATGATATCAAGAGCAACCTTAGAGAAATGAAGATCAACCTATAAAGCACACTGAAAGGAGGACACAAAAATATCCTTATTATCTTTCCTTCACGCCTCCTCCCTTTTACTTCTGCGCCCTCTCTCCAACACGTCAAGTGGGTAAATATGAAGGTAGAGAAAAGGGAGATAAAGAAGAATACGGAGGAGGAGGAGGAGGAAGAGGAAGAGGGGGAGGAGGAGGTGGAGGAGGAGGATAGTAAACACGAAACAATATCTTAATATCAGTGCAACAATAACAACAATATGACAACCGATAACACAAATTTCTGAAGGGGTATATTATCAACGAAGTGAAATTACCGAAAATGATTAGCTTCTGCTATCTACGTTTCTCAAAGACAATGAGGTTGTAACTACAAACAAATACAAAACACTTAAAACCGTTGAGGACTGTAATAGAATGAACAACAGAAGTCAGAATAGTTAAAGATAAAGTAAACAACAGTAACCCTGTAACCTCAAGCAACAAATATTACCACTGTAACCTCCTGTGTGCCGGCTTCCTGGGCCAGACGTTAGCGACTTTTCTCCGTAATCTCGTATACTCTCGCAAGTAACGTGACGACAGTGAGAATCAGGCAGTGGTTCGAATCGCGTCGGTAACTTACGGGGTATGTGAGCCGGCCGCTCAGAAAGCAATTTTTCAAACTACTGAGCGTAATCTTGCCAAGAGATCAACAATCAGTTGAAAGATAGCTGATGGTGACAGCAATGTCCTGTAAAGGATAAGCAAACAATTAATTAAACCTCCTGTGTATATCGTAAAAGACGATTATGGATGATCGGTGTGAGACTGGCAACCCCACAACGTACAAAACATAAGTCAACATTCAACCAATCAGCTTACCAAGAAATTGGCATAGGCTATTTGTGGCTATATTCTCCACTAGAAGCTTAAAGGCTTAAGCAGAAGAAGACGTCGACAAAGAAGAAGAAACAGCAAAAGGAGGAAGAGGAAGAGGAGGAAGAGGAGGAGGAGCAGGAGTAGAAGAAGAAGAAGAAGAAGAAGAAGAAGAAGAAGAAGAAGAAGAAGAAGAAGAAGAAGAAGAAGAAGAAGAAGAAGGGGGGTGAGGGAGGAGGAGGAGAAGATGAAGTGGATGATGAAGAAGAAGAAGAAGAAGAAGAAGAAGAAGAAGAAGAAGAAGAAGAAGAAGAAGAAGAAGAAGAAGAAGAAGAAGAAGAAGAAGAAGAAGAAGAAGAAGAAGAAGAAGCCGTGTATAATTATACTTGTCTATATAACACTCCCCGCCGTGGCAAAAATGATAGTCAGACACAGTTTCATAATTCCCCATCACAAGTTCAAAATCAGGTGCAGACGATTTGGAAGCAGACTGCTTTGCGTTGTTGTCGATGGTATAATGCGTCGGCCGTTGAGAAAGCAGTGGTAAACTATTGAACTGACATTGCCTATCCAATCAGAAACAGCCAATAATTATGGGGTTGACAGCAACGTCCTGTATTTTAATTTTAATTTTTCAGATATATTTTCCTCACTGGAATTTGTATATTGTTGTATATAGAGTGTTATAGAACTTAATAATTTGGCTTCCTTGTTCATTCAAAAACTCACGAGACTTCTGAAAACCCACATTTCGAAAGCCTCAGTTTTGTCCACCCCTTTTCACTCAAGATCCAGGGTTCCACTCTATACAGCATCATTCAATACACATAGCATTTGATTGTGCTATAAATCTACATTTACCCTAAAAATCTCGCTCTGATTCCTTCAACAAATCTCCCAGACGAAGTCGTACACCAACGAAGCTGTTCTTTCATGAAGATGACTTATTTATAGAGCCATGTTCTAGACTGTATTCTCCGGAGCTCTATCTTTGGCAGGTACTTGCAAATCCAATTTTCTCTGGAACAATTAAAGATTCATCTGTTACCTGTTAACCCGTAACCCAGGTGACGCGTGAGAGGTTAAATTATCGTCTGTCTGTATTTACTGTAAACTATATATGGCCGTTATAAACATTAGTGGGTGGAGTTAATGTGTTTCTACGTTTTTGTTACTGGCTGGATTATTTGAGAAGGCGTATTACTTTATAAAGACCTGTTTCACACTGGGAAAATCAAGTCTGGTATTAACAAGAATGTGATTGCAAGGAAGGAAACCTGTAATAACATTTCTTGTAATTTCTTAGCAGTTTATCCTCCAACTGAGGGTGAGCTTTCGGTAGTTTCATATCAGGAAGTAAACGCGACTGGGTGATATTATAAACAGCATCCGTCGAGTTCGATCACTCTATAATAATATACCATATACCAGGTTCTGTGGGCGAAGAGGTTATGAACGAAATTCGGTAGCCTGCATACGGCGTTCGAAACACAGCTGTAGGCGATTTGGAAGCAAAACGCTTTGCGCTGGTTTCCATACAACGGTATAAATGCTGGTCGTTCATGAAGCAGTGGCAAACTACTGAAGGTAAACGTGCCAGGAAATCACCATTCATTCATTCATTCATTCATTCATTCATTCATTCATTCAGTAGCATGTCCTTTGCATAACCTCGCTCCCATAACAACCTTCCGGAAAACTTCTCGATCACAAGCAAGATGTCCAGCGTCCGATACACCCATTTGGAGATCATCCGCCACATCCTGCACCCATCTGCTCTTTGGCCTTCCTCTTTCTCTCTTCCCAGGCAAAATTGCTGAGGTTGATTGCGACGTCACATGAAAGGTATGCAACTAACTTTTTTAAAACACCGTATTCCCACAACATCTCAAACTGTGTGAAAAGGGTCTTTGAACAAGACGGTTTTCATTTAGGAATTGAATCACGGTAAGCTAAGGATACTTTGTCACGTTATGGGGAATACTGGGTATATGGTAAGTCACGTAAGGTAAAGGATACCTTGTCACGTTATGAATTGTATTGGGTAAATGGTAAGTCAAGTAAAGGATACCTTGTCATGTTATGATAAATATTGAGTATTATGGTATGTCATGTAACGAAAAGGATACTTTTACACACCATAAATCGTATTTGGTAATTGGTAAGTCAAGTAATAGATACCTTGTCATGTTATGATACTTATTGGGTATATGATAAGTCACACAGGAGGTAGTTGAAATTATGAGAAACCGGGTCAGGGCACATAAAAATAGAGATCTAACTACGTACCGTAGTCTGAGAAACAAAGTTCAATATGTTATTCGAAAGGGGAAAAAACTATTTTAAGAACTTAATAATAGATAAAACCAACACTAAAGATATATGGAAAGCAATTAATATCTTGACAAACAAACACAAGTCATCACAATCATTACAATCAAATCAGGTTACATGTGATCAATTCAGTAGATTCTTTCAATCCGACATAACTGAATGCCAACTGCAAACCAACTGAATGCTGCAATACCTGATGCGCCTCATGACATATCTTTATTATCATCATTTTGTGAGAACAGATGCTATGGAGACATTTCCTCCAACATACCGCTAATGACGACCACTGAAGTATTTACTCATCTCAGTAACCTAAAAAACAATAACTCAGCAGGACTAGATGGAATCAGTAATCGGATACTTAGCTATGCTGCACCGGCGATCTGCGAGTCACTAACTTTTATATATAATCAATGTCTCACCAAAGGTCACTTTCCATCAGCATTTAAAATCGCTAAATTGTATCCTCATTTAAAAGCTAGTTCATTATTCGATCGTCTCATGAGTAACTATAGGCCAATTTCCATATTATCATCACTATCCAAACCGCTATAAAATCACATTCACAAAACAACACTAGAGCACTTAGTTCGCCACAAACTAATAGTTGACAGTCAGTCAGGAGTTTGGCCAAAATATTCTTGTCATACGTCCCTAACAAACATGATAGAAAACTGACATAAAACTATTAACAACGATACTCTATGTGGAGCGGTGTTTATAGACTTTAGAAAAGCATTCGATACATTAGATCATACTATTCTATTTTTAAAAAAAAACTAGAAACAATGAAAGTAAGCTTTAATATAGTGACATTAATAAAATCATTTTTATTAGACAGAAAAGAAGTAGAATCACACAATAAATCTTTATTTAAAGCCATTACCTTTAATACTGGAGTACAGCAGGGGTCTATACTTGGCCCTCTGTTATTTGCCATATATATAAATGATCTTCCCTTATATCTTTTGTCGTCCTGCGATCTATTTGCAGACGACTGCACAGTATGTACAAACGCTATTGATTGTAATGTGCTAGAATTATCCTTGCCACAGAAAATAAAGTCTAATTAACTGGAATCATGCAAACTGCATGCAAATTGACATTTCTAAAACAAAATCTATGTTAATAGCAACCAGGCAAAAATTTCACACTCTAAACTTGCAGAGAAATCGCCAGCTGCACATTGGTAGCACGGCTGTAGAAAGTTAACCGAGCACAAGGCACTGGGTCTTATCATTGATAAGAATCTAACCCTTAATTCCCATGTTCATGCTATCGTTAAACAAATAGCCAAAAATGTAATACCAACTTACCAAAATTAAAAATTTCCTTGACGAAAAAACAAGAAAGATATTCTATACTTCCTACATACAAACACATATTGATTATTGCTCCACAATCTGGGATGGATGCTCCAAATCAATAACAAAACGCCTTTATTCACCCCAGAAAAGGGCAGAGCGTTTAATTAATGGTGAAAAGCTTACCGACAATTCTAACATACATGAAAGTATTCAATTACTGCCACTCCACAAACTCCTGCTTTAATAAGGCTAAACTAATTCACAAAATCTTATTTCAAAGTGCTCTAAGCTACCTTTGGCCATTGTTCAAATATAACGCTAGGCATAGCGAACGACTAAATATACTTCATGTCCCTAAACCTAGGATAGTCGTATATAAAACAAGCTTAGCATACTCTGCCACTCAGTTGTGGAACAATCTTCCACAAGAAATCAAAGACCCCATCAATCATTATACATACAGTCGCAATCTGTTTGAATACTACCTCAGTAGAGACTACATGCCCCTCCCCCCCCCCTAAACATAATAATGGTAAATTATCTCAAACGACAACTAACCAATAAACATTCCCATATGTATGGCACGTTACACCTTCCTTAGGTATTTACAATGCCCATGAGGCATTGCCTCAGCGAGTTATGTATTATTGATTAATTTTCGTGCGTATTAATGCTTATTGTTCTTTTGTTGTGTAAGATTAGCTTCATAAGTGATGCTGAATCGAATAATGTATGAGAGGAAATAGAGAAGAAGTACAGAATATCAGATGGGCCTGCGTGAACAATTCTTAACCCTTTGAAAGTAAAGATCGTTCGTTCGTTTGTTCGTTCATGTAAAGCATGCCTTTTTACACTATGAACCGTACTGGATATACAAAAAGTCACGTAAAGCAAAGGATACTTTGTCACGTTATCAGGCATATTGGATACATAGTAATTAAGATAAAGGAAAGAAACATGTTTCACGCCACGAGAATTACTGGATATATAGGAAGTAAATTAATTGATCCTTTCGACCATCAGGATACATAAGGGGATGTTGTAAGTAATGTAATGTAATGTAAAGTAAAGTAGAGCAGAGTAGAGCAGAGCAGAGCAGAGCAGAGTAGAGTAGAGTAGAGTAGAGTAGAGTAGAGTAGAGTAGAGTAGAGTAGAGTAGAGTAGAGTAGAGTAGAGTAGAGTAGAGTAGAGTAGAGAAGAGTAGAGTAGAGTAGAGTAGAGTAAAAGTTCCTTGCCACCTCCAGGAGATGTAAGGGTACACATAAGTAAATTAAAGTGAAAGGTATCTTTTCATGCCATGTGCAGAATCGTTTATATAGTAAGCTAAGTGAACGGTTTCCTTTCCCGCTTTGAATTATTATATTTATAATAAGCAAAGTAAATTAACAGATTCTGTACAAAACAAAAAGTAGGCTTGGACTTTTGATGGCTTTGATCAGCCATTGATGGCTGAAAATGGGAAGAAGGGGTGTGTCACAGTTATGACTTAAGAGTTCATACTATGGTAGCAGACAAGTAATGCAATGATAACATTTCCGTCGTCGATATACAAACCCACGGCAAATACAGGAAGTCGCACAAGACGATTAATCATCCCATGGCACTTATCAATTAATAGACCTCTTTCACGCCACGGGGCATTTGGATTACATGGTTCTAGCACATATTTTTAGACTAATCGGCACGCAATCGCAATGAGGTCAATATAACGCCTTTCACCTTTACTTGTTTATATCTTAGGCTAGGCCAAACTGGGAGCCCAGATCCATTAAGCAATCTCCCTGGATCGAATTAGATTCGAACACACATCTGACCACCGGGCCGACAGGAAAGCGTATCACTGATGCCGCTGCATTACAGCCGGTCCTACTTTAAGAAGAAGAGGATATCATTTGTTTCAACGTGTCTTAAGAAGGTACCCAAATAATATCTCCAGAACCTGAGAACAACAGAGTGGTGGTCGAGCGCTTGTGGATCAGGTGGATCAGGCGGGGGTGAATATTGAGAACCAGTATGTTGCTTGCTCGTTTGCTTGCGTTCGCTGGCTGTGAACTCCAGCGTGAAGTCCTGTATGTCGGATGAAGACATCCCGTTGTCCAACATCAGTATGATGTCATACAGGACCTGAGGTTTGCGTGAGTATCCGTTGTTCCATGTCTGGCTTATTGATGTGCAGACAGGCGGTTCCTCGCCGTGCAGGCAGATACTCTCCGACTTCGGAAGAATCAGCGATAATACTACGTTAGCCAGGACCCCGAAGGGACCTGTTGCCCAGGACGCACGGCTAGGACGTGCTAGTAGGTCTTGGCCAGTATAGAACCTGACCCTGGTGCCTTGGAAACACCTCTGCGTCCCAGAACCATTATGTGAAAAGAATGATGTTGCGGAGGATCGACAGGGGTTCTGGAAAATCTCAAAACTGAGAGGGAAGACCATGCGAACTTTCAATCAGATAGCGGTGGAAACGATAAGTAGTATGACTCTTCGCTGGCTGTTGAACGAGGAACGGAGCGCGTATTGGAATGTTCTGAGTGCAGTTATGCCGGTTCTTAGTTTAACTCAACTCAACTATCTCCAGAACAGGTATCCAGATAAATCCAGAGCTCAATCGTAACCGACCTGAATTAACCTGGTACAGAACCATAGTAAAAGAAGTAAGTTAAGGACTCTTGTACAAATTGGAGGTGTGTTGTGTAAATGGTGTTAGCTCCACAATGTTGTACACCAATCGGTACTAGTTGAGTAGTGTGCTCTCTATTACAGTGGACGCCTTTACTTTCGGGACATAGAATCACAGATACTGAGATTTTTGAACCACAGATACTGAGATTATTGAACCATAGATACATAGGTTATTTGATCGAGGTTGATACATAGATTATTGAACCATAGGTACTGAGAAGATTGAACTACACATACTAAGATTATTGAACCATAGATGCTGAAATATTGAAGCATAGATACAGAGATTGATGAACCACGGATACTGATATTATTGAACTATAGATACATACACCGACCCCGGTGGCGTAGGCATTACGGACGCGATTCTTAATCCCGAATACCCGGGTTAGAAACAAAGCGATGCTGATTTTTTGTTTTCGAAACAGGTATAGGTGCCGGTCATTCAGAAAGCAATGGCAAACTACTGAACGTAAAACTTGCCCAGGAATCAATCACGAACAGCCATAATGCTGGGGTTTACTGCTACGTTCTGTGAAGGACATGCTGCGTAATTTTTAATATTAAAAAAGATGCATATATTATTGAACCATAGATACAGAGATTATTGAAGAATAGAAACATAGACTATTGAACCACAGATGCAAAGAGTATTGAAGCATAGTTACAGAGATTACTGAACTGCCAGGGTGCGACTGGATTCCACTGGGTACCAGAGTACTCCTGGAGTTGTATGAGTTGGCCGCTTGTATGCCGATCTTTTGTAAACACTCTCTTCTTCTTGCTGCTCGTGTCCAACAAGGGATATGACTTATTCTTCTCTCTTCCCCAGTCAGCACTGAGGTCATTTTCTCAGTATATAAGTTATCTGATAGTTATTCTATAATCCTCCACACATTACTGTACTCACTACGAACGTCACTCAACATAACAGTAGTAAACTTGAACAGGAGTGAACTCAAACAATGGTAGACTCGAACACCCGTTGTGGTTTGTACGTGTATTGGGCTACACAAACTAAGATGAACACCATCAATATAACACACAGATATTCAACGCTAGAATTCACAATGTTCTCCTAACCACAAACTTGTTCTTTAAAAGAGTGGCGCAGTGTTGGCCATTACTCTATCTGAACGTGGTCCGCACTGGACGAAACCACATCGTTTTCTCTGGACCCCACTTTCTGTTGACTTTAGAAGTGAATCCCAGACGTTTTCACGTTGTGTGACAAGTACCCACTTTTCATGTTCCGGTGTTCACTTGCTGAAACACTGCCATAACCTCTCATCTCTGACCTGGATTATGGCTTAACTAACGTCATCAAGTTCATTGCAGAACCATAAATACAGAGATAATTGAACCATAGATGCAGAGATTATTGAAGTTATCAGTGATCAGTTATCATTTGGGGTATCTTCATTGCACCCCGGACAGGTCCATAGGTGCTCAGATCCTCCTTCCAGCATGTGTATCGGCGTCCGGTGGCTAATAGAGCCATTTCTGTGTTGGTTGACGAGGCACCTCGTTTTCCCGATGTAGCTCTCGCGTCTGGCTGTGCAGATTCTTACTCCCAAGTCTTTCATCCTGGACAGCGATGTGGATTCATTGACGTCAGAGTCCTCTGTTCTCGCCATATCTTTAAGGACGTTAATAACATCGGCACGATGCATGGGCTGTCCATCTACAGGGGGTGCAGAGCCAGCCAGTTTATCAGCTCGTTCATTTCCCTCGACTCCCGCATGTCCCGGGACGAAGATGAAGGTGACTTTACGGACAACAGACTTCCGCAGCGACTCAGTCCACTGTCTACGTACAGATCCAGCTTCGACCTTCTGAATCATGCTCATTGAATCACTTAGTACACACACGTTAGTATAATGCTGTGATTCCAGCCATATGAAAGCCTGTGTAACTGCCATCACCTCCATCGTCATGCTGCTCGTGGTCATAGAGTGGGCATCACTGGATTCTGTTGCGTAGATTATTGAAACATTGACACTGATATTATTGAACCATAGATACATGGAAGATAGAAAAACAGATAGACAGATTATGAAACTACAGATATTGAGATTATAGAACCATAGATACTGACATTATTGACCCATAGATACTGACATTATTGAACCACATATACTCAGATTATTGAACCACAAATACTGAGATTATTGAATCATAAATACTGAGATTATTGAACCACATATACTGAGATTATTGAATTTTAGATCCTGAGATTATTGAAACATGAATACTGAGATTATTTGAGTCACATATACAGAGAGTATTGGGCCGGCCACTTATACTGAGATTATTGTACGATAGATACTGAGATTATTTAACCATAGATATTGAGATTTTAGTCAGGTCTTAGTCAGATATGACTGGGCTACCGTATGACAATGGACGATACTACCTGCTTTCTATTAGGGCCGAATGTTGGGCGGTACTTACCAATCCCGACACCTCACATTGTGCCAACGGCGTCGGGCGGAAGAGCGCAATTTGGGGATGGGGGGAGGGTACAAACCTTAAACTGGTGCGAGGAAATGCAACCTAAAGATAAAATGTCATGGCAGAGAAGATCAGGAACTAATCCTTGGTTGGCAGCTGGTCTAAGATTGAAGCTCCGATAGGCGAACAGTTAGAGCATTGCTTTGCTGATCCAGCAGCTTCTGTAGCTTTCTTGTTTAAGATGTATTGGTGGTACCATTCCTCTGGAGTAAACGAGGCAGGCCGAGAGAGGGATCATGCTACATGGGCAACACATGGTCTCTATATTTTAGCCCAGGCTTTGTGCTATGTAGAGGTGTAACTCCATCCCTGGTCTTAACCGGCCTCGGAATCAAAGCCAGAGGTAGCAGTTACGGGTTATAAGTCCTTGTCAATTGACATAGGCATGGAGCGCCAAGGGTTGCCTCTGACGGTGGGAGACACCTACATGTGTTACTGATTAGCTACCGCCTGCCTCAAGCTGGGCAGCCCCCGGCCAAATGGGTGCTGATCTGCCACAGCCTGCCTGCTTCAATGGGTGTGTGGGATGTGGATTTTATATCTAAGAGAATATTGGCTACTTTATGTCTAGGGGATCCCAAAATGGGTGATTTAAGTTTGATTCTCTTTTATGTTAGCCACTTGAGGTGATCCTGGAACTCTACAAGAAACACAAGAAGGAAAATACTTCACTCCTGTTCATAACTGTATTTATGTGTACTTCTCCATTCCCACTTATCACCTTATAAATTTCCTATAGTGTTAGAGGATATTGATTGTTTACAACATATAAAACAACCACGGTTGAACACCCATCAACACTGGACTTGACGTAAATATCAACAAGTTTGGACAAACAGTTCAGGCATTAAATCAAGATCTGTAGTAACAAATAGACAAATGTATTGACCACTGTGAGCTTCTTGAATATGTCTCACTTGACATATGTATACATTAACTTGAAATATGACATAGGTATACATTTACATGAAACATGACAGCAGTCTACAATCATACAACATATATTGACCATACTGAAATACTGGAACAGGCATGGGATGAAATATGACAGATCATAGACACATTAAAAGTGCTATCCCCTGTTCCTCCAAAATTCAACAATCTTCAAAAACCCACCAATACATATCAGTTGGTTCCCAACACCATTGATCCTTATTGATTTAAAAAAAACACTGGCATGTGTTCAACAAAATTAAACACTACATTCATTACATAATATCAAACTAATTAATTAGTTGTTTACTGTCCTTTACTCTCTTGTTGTACGGTTCAGTGTTCATCTCCCGTGT
Source organism: Cepaea nemoralis (assembly GCA_014155875.1). NCBI lineage: Eukaryota > Metazoa > Mollusca > Gastropoda > Stylommatophora > Helicidae > Cepaea > Cepaea nemoralis. The sequence continues at coordinate 54,767 of JACEFZ010013317.1, forward strand.
ATATTAGATCCTATTCCCAATGTGTTCCTAATATGTATATCGACTGGTAATTGGCTGGTGCAAATCATACTCCATAATCCAAGAATAGAAATTGCACACAATCACATATCCCCTCCGTGGGGCTAGAATTTTCGAATACTCTGTTGCAAGGAGGCTTGGTGCCTTTGTGAAATTGAGGCTTTAGGTTGGTCATACCGTCGGGAGATGCATCTTTAGGCTTGGCAGAAGGTTCTTCCCTATATCACCATATCCGATGAAAAGGATGACAGCCTTTCAGCTTCTCGGCTTCTGATATCCGAATCCCAATTATGTTCACAAAGATGTTACACCCACCAAGTCGCGAGTCTATAACCCATGGCATTTAGGCTGACATTGGACCAGCAAAGAGTTAGTCGTTGCTATCTAGTCCAGTGTAGAAACATATATGGCTGAGTCATTATTGGTAGCATCTGTGACTATGTCCAGGTTTGATCTGCACATACATGTATCCGAAGATGAATAATTCCAGTACACAAACAGAGTCGCAAACAGTCCAATGATGTTTCTGCTGCGTGTGTTTACATAATTACTCAACTAGCTTCATTCGGTGTCTTTGGGTTGGTATTCAGGTGTAGGACCTGTGTTGAACTTACTTGTTGTTATGGTAGATTTCAGTTGGTAGTCAGGCCTATAACCTGCGGTTGATGACTTGAGTCTTTCAGTTGGTGTTCAGATTTATGACCTGGTGTTGATATTGTTGTTATCTTGGTGTAGTTCAGTGTCTTCCCAATTTATTTGAGTTGGTGTTCGTATCTAGAACTTGGTGTTGAGTGTCTTGAACCTTATGTTTGACTTTTGCTGCTGTGAGACTTTCTTTCGAAGACTTATCCATTGTTGGATATCAACTTGGGAATCCAACCGAAAGTTGAAGCGTTCTCACTGTTGTTAGTTTTATTAAACTTGTAGGATTGTCCCATAGTTTCCTGATTTTGCTGAGTGATGAGGCTTCAGGTGGTACTTCTCAGAAGTAAAGCAGTCGATACACTATTGTCAGTTACTCTGTAGATCTTTATCTTTGTCGATGTTTAGATACTGAAGTCCGTCCTGGATATTCCTACTGAACTAGGACTTCATCAGTCACGCAGTCAGTCGTCTTCGAAATTGTCTGTTGCTGGCTTTAGCAGATAATGAGTGCAGCAGTCAACATTGATGTATTGGTCCAGACCATAGGTGTAGGACATTTAGTACTGACTCCCTTTCATCAGGCTTTTAACCCACGATCCTGATTGGTGATACATCCAACAAAATCCAAACCACCACTCGCTACTGTCTATAGAAATGGATGAAAAAGAATACAACACGGGCATTAATCTACTGTGGTATGGTAACATTATTATAACACAATTACAAACACAAAAATGAAAAGGTAAAAGGAGTGGGTTTTCCACGTTCCAATGTCCCTCGTCGCTTGTTGTTTAGCTTTTCTAGCTCTTATTGTGAGTAAGGTATCTTTTCACTCAATATTCTATTCTCATGTTGTTACTGGGGACTATTTGATAAGTGAAGCCCTTCTTTCCATCCAAACATGTTGATATTGCATCTCTCATTCTTGAAGAGAATAACCCATACATAATCTCTGTTGTTTCTAATGCCTCGTCTTCTTTCCTGAACTATAATCAGCATTAGACAAAGGCTATTCAACATTGTCTTCTTATGTACTGACATGCCCAAGGAGTCTTACATCAACATCATCATGTCCCCAGGGGTAACATTAAAATGTATATTCCCAACAGCAAAGTAACAATCATGACAGAATATATAGAAATAAATCTCCTAACAGAGAAAACCAAACATGTACATTTTCTAATATATGAATTAACATGATAATCATACATAATAATTAATCATAATAATAATGCAGGAGCCTATGTTTTTGGATTTCCTCATTGGTTAATCCATAAAACTAAAACATAATTATTTTCCCCCACTGCTTACAGCAGCATGAGGTTAATGAACGCTGTGATATAATTTACCAATTTCTGCTATTTGTAAGAAAATTTCTTATTTAGTAGAAATACTTTACGCAGCCTGATAAGTGTTCGGAAAATAATATTATTCCAGTTGTCCACCACCCTTGATGCGGTGTGGCTGAAGGTTTGATTATATCATGCGTCTTCTTTCTTTCATTTATGGAATTATATTCTCCCACTAGCATATTTATGAAATTATTACATGTCTACTACACATACAGTGTGGTTACTAATGTGTTAACAAGAAGGTTGTACCAAAATTTGGCACGATAGTTTAAGTGACAGATTAGCTATTAGCAAACAATTTATCCAAAACGAACTAGAGTCCATGATATGCGTGATTAATAGTATGCTTCCGCACGGATAAAGTTTCCTGAAATGTCCTTAACAGTGAATTTATACTACATAGGGTATTTACAGATCAAAGGCGTTGATAGTGAGATATAGTTTCACAATGCGTAGAAGAGGTTTTAACATAGGAATATAGAAATTGTAAGTATGGAAATTTGGCAGCGTGGTATAAACATGGCCCTTTAGTAGTAAAAATCAATCAGGCTCTAGTTTACAAGAATAATTGATTTAACATCTTAATAATTCTTATATTAGCACAACCTTATCAAAATACATAAATACGAATTAATAATGTAGATTTAACATACCAATTGCTGCAGAGAATGACATATTTTAGGGCTAAACTCGCCCGCCCTAACTGGGGAGAGGCTTCATTCGTCTTCTCTGTGTCCTTCACTGACCAAAAATGGCTACTCAAACCTTTGTTTAAAACTAGTCCCGGTCTATCACCAGGCCTAAATTTAAACTAATGCCAAATAAATTTGGCTGCCCTACTCCTATCTTTCCCCCAAAGAGTAAGGTACTTAAACAGTAATTGTTAGGGATTGGTTTTTCTAAAGCGTCAATAAAAGGATGTTGGTAGAGACGTTTTAGTATATCACAGGGTGCTTGGGGCTTGGACAAAATCTGAATAACAGACTGTAAAACCAATTCACCAGGTACTACTAAAAAGAAAAATAGAAACCTCAAGCTACGGCTTACAACCTGGAACGTGAGAACCATGTGTCCAGGATTTTCCACTGACCTGACGAATATTGACCATGTGAGAAAAACGGCTGTGACATTGCAAGCCTGCAGGCGACTCGCCACGCTGAGGAATGGTTACTCAGACAAAACAATTAAACATTTGTTTGGGAAGGGTAGAGGACAGGCAGAAAAAAGGCAACACGGTGTGGGCTTTGCAGTGAAGAATTCGCAACTTAGAATGATTGAAATATAAGCTGGAGTTAATGAAAGACTATTATCCCTGCGCTTGGCAACCTCTTGTGGTTTTGCCACCATTATCATTGCATATGCTCCGACACTCACTTCCTCTGATGATGTGAAGGATTTGTTCTATGAAGAGTTAGACTCTGTGATGAAGGCAGTTCCAAAATCCGAATACATTTATATGCTCGGTGATTTCAATGCTCGTGTGGGCAAGGACTCGAGTTCATGGCCAGTGTGCCTTGGAAAATACAACATAGGTCGCATGAAATAAACGGGCAAAGGCTGCTGGAGCATTGCACCAGAAATGACCTATGTATTACAAACTCCTTTTTTTAAACACAGGAGCTGCATAATGTCACATGGAATCATCCAAGATCCGGCCATTGGCATCAGCTGGACTTCATCATCACACGGAGACAACATCTGAACCAAACATCATTAACTAGAGGTTACTACAATGCAGACTGTAATACGGATCATTCTTTGGTTATTGAAGGTTCGACTGAGACCAAAGATAATCAACACAACGAAACACAGATCAGGATTAATATTATTAACACCCACTATCCTGAGAAGTACTTTGGGTTCCGACAGCAACTTAAAGACGCTTTCACTGATTCATCAGAAAATTGTACAGAAAGTGAAAAGTGGAAAGGAAACTCTTTATAAAACAGCGATAGGACTTTACGACACTGTGGATCATAAGAGGCAGGACTGATTTGCCGCAAACAGCCAGACACTTCAGCCCTTGATTGATAAAAAGAAGATAGCTGTCTTAAGGAACAAGGAAAGAACAACGCGTAACACTCAGTCATCTGAAGCAAGCTAGGAAGGATGTGCAACAGACTGCCAGGCAGTGTGCAAATGACTATTGGATCAATTTATGTGAGCCCATTCAAAATGCAAGTGATAAGGGAAACATCAGAAGCATATATGAAGGGATAACGAAAGCCTGTGGTTCAATGATCAAAAGAAGTGCACCATTGGAAAACCTTGACTGGAGAAATCATCACTAATATGAAACAGCAGATGGATAGATGGGTAGAGCACTATTTAGAGCTTTACTCAAGTGAGACCAAGCTAGCGGATGATGCCCTTAACGCCATAGAGGCTCTACCAACTCTTGACCACCTGGACACACTTCCCACCATAACAGAAGTTAAGTGTGTTATAAATGAACTTGCATCTGGCAAGGCTGCAGGTAAGGATGGGATTCCAATAGAGGTTATCAGGAGTGGGCAAGACACACTCACTCTACAGACCCCCCAGCTAATAGAGCTATGCTGGCGAGAAGGACAAGTTCCACAGGATTTCAAAGACTCAAGCATCATAACACTGTACAAGAACAAGGGCGATCGGAGCGACTGCAACAACTATAGGGGTATCTCACTTCTGTGTATTGTTGGAAAAGTATTTGCCAGAATTGTTCTGCGCAGACTTTAAGTCCTGGGGGATCAAGTCTACCCCGAATCACAGTGTGGCTTCCGACAGAACCGGTCTACCATTGATATGATATTCTCATTGCATCAAATGCAAGAATAATGCCGTGAACAGAGTCAGCCACTGTTTATTGCCTTCATCGACCTCATAAAGGCATTTGATTTGATCAGTCGTGAGGGTTTTTTCAAGGCACTAAAGAAGATTGGCTGCCCACCAACTCTTCTGTTAATAGTAAAATCGTTCCACACAGTCATAAAGGGTATAATCAAGTTTGATGGTGCAACTTCAGAAGAGTTTGAAATCAAGAGTGGAGTTAAGCAAGGTTGTGTACTAGCTCCCACCCTCTTTGGAATACACTTTTCACTTCTACTGAAATATGCCTTTCGTGATCAGGATGGTGGTATATACATTCACTCACGCTCAGATGGCGGCCTCTACAATGCTCAGAGATTGAAGGCCAAGACCAAACTTAGGAGGGTATTGATCAGAGAGTTGCTTTTTGAAGATGATGCTGCATGACCTACTTCCTGTACAATGGCGATGAGATGACGCATTATTCTTCGGGGAGACGCTGTTCAGTGTTTTTCTGTGGATTTTCTGTGAATTTCCTGTGGATAGTGTTTTCCTGTGGATTATGTGATGTTATTTCGTGTTCGTTTATTTGAAGTGTTCAAAAGAAGCCACGGAAGGCAGGTGGTGGATGAAATTTTGAGGGCAGCCGACAGATATTTGTTAGGTTATGGTCTCGAGTTTCGCGACGGCAGACAGAGGATCTCTTTCGAGAGACAATGGTTGCGGTCATCCGGCCAGTATGGTCACTGCCATAGAGGAAAGCAACGGCAAACTACCTCTTTGAAAGTGCCTAGTACATTATGATTCGCTTAAAGACTGATCATCGCAAGACAAGGACAGAGACATTAAAATTAGCAACATGGAACGTTAGGACGTTAAACGACGACGGAAAATTAGAGAACATAAAACGAGAAATACAAAGAGAAAAAATTAATATTTTAGGGATGTGCGAAACGAGATGGACAGGAGCAGGCATCAAGATAGATGAAGATTTTAAGATTATTTATTCTGGAGGTGAAGATCGACAAAGAGGATTGGCAATACTTTTGGACCGGAAAACATCAACATCTGTTCAAGGATATTGGGCCGTGTCGGACAGAGTTCTACTAGTTAAATTGAGTGGCAGACCTTTTAGCATAAATGTTATTCAAGTATATGCCTCAACAGGAGAGTCCAGTGAAGATAGTGTAGAGGAATTTTATAATGACATAGAGTCTGCCTTAAAGAAATGTAAAAATTCAGAAATAAACATCATAATAGGAGACTGACGGAACGACGCTTCATCTGTCTTGTGTCTATTAGGTTTGGGCTAGATTCGGCGCGTCATCAGGGACTTTCCCGGTTATTTATAGCCTGGGGGAATTCGATGAGATTTTCCGTCTAGAATCTTCTCGAAGCACCTGGATTTGAGTGACCCGGTTTGCTGGGTACACATACAAATTCTCGTGCAGAAGAATCTAGAAACTCTAGTGCGTGGAATGAATGTTGTCCGAGAAGTTGACTTTCATCAAGAAGCACTCATTTCTCGTGCGCGTTAGTTCGCACGTAGGAGAAATGCGGCTGGAATAGTGTCGTGTGTCCATTTAAAGTGTCGTCCCTCGAGTGAGGGGAGTCAACACCCACATTATATTTAACCCCTTATCAATATCCTGGAGAATCCACTAGCTTCCGTCCACCACACTCCTTCGGTTCATGGACACCTCTTTCTCTCTCTCTCTCTATCACTCTACCTGATAATGCCCCCTCTCATTCTTCCGCCAACGCAACATACTCAACAACTCTTGCTTCTAAAAATTAATAACAATTAATTTATTAAAAGAAAAGTGTAACGTATGTGAGACGTATATGCGAAGAAAATGTGTGATATGTTCTATAATGTGTGTAGGATCGGACCCTCAGATAATCGCACAGTCAGTTCATCCTTGCAAGGACACACCACAGCACGTTAAGTCAGAACAAGTCCACCTCACCCAGTGCTGTATCTCTCCTGCTGGACACTGACTTTCATCTGTAGCTACCTGGTAATCAATCTTCTTGATCATCCGAACTAGATACTGTTTGTAATTTACAACTGATCATGGACCGGTTGCACCCTACACATTATAAGTTCCTATCGTTCCTAAAAAATGTACAAATCCTTTGTAGTGGGTACTTAGGTATCACTGTTATTGTTAATATACTTGATCCTAACTAGTGTCTATATAGTCTCAAGTATAATGTCTTGTGTAATATTTCACTGAAATCTATCACACCATGTGACTGTTACATTTTAATGTTCTCGTTTAGTTAACAATGTTTGTATGATGTGTGATGCATCAACAATCATCACCCATCCTAGGTGAACCTTAACACACAGGAATCGTTATATTGGTTTGCTCTTCTGAGCCATGTTATGGTGGACCCTCCTGATCATGAGTCCAGCGTAAACATTATACCCCCTTTCTTCTCGGGCGTTATTCGTTTTCCGTAAGAAAGCATGTGACTGTTCAACTGGTGTTCTTCATAATTGGAGTTGAACTTCTTCAAAACCAGTGTTCAACTTCCTCGTAACTGGCAGGGAACCTTATGCAAACCCGCCTCATTCCTGGATGGCCGCTACACTTTGCCATAACGACACATGTTATTTAATTTTTAATTAATCTAACACTGTAGAGCTCTCCGAACTTTCTAACTGCGGTAACAAAACACGTCAATCCTAGTCCATTGTTTTTGGTCTACACTAATGTACACAGGTCTTGTTTTTTGTCAGGAGCTGGGAGTGTGCCAGTGAAGTCTTTGATGTCATGCAGGTGTCCACCAGAGGGCACTAACCAATTCCAGAATCTTATCTCCCTTGTTTAATCAATGTCACCAGTGATCTCCCTTTGTCTTGACAACCCAAAACAAGGTAGCGAGTTCCTGCATTGTCCCAATGTTCACAATAACAAGCCTACAACTTTCTGTTGTGTGGTGACAATCAAAGCCGCCATTTCGTTTGATGTCGGGAAATTGTCAATGACAGACGGGACTGTTTTATCTCCCGAGCCGGGCAATTCTACTTGGATCCGACTTGTTTTTTTTCTGTATTTGTTAAAAACAATTGTGGCCTTGAAAACCTGCCGTTAATCAGACTGCCTGTATTATCATCATCTGGTTAATCCACTGCGATTTTCATGACAAATAGTCATTCACTTTCTACCTCTCAAGGCGTGAAGACGCATGGCTCTGTTAGACCAATTGTATAGCGTCTCACCTCAACCAAGTTGCAGCTGACTGTTATCACATTACGGCATGCTTGCCCATGAACAGTTCTGGTAGCTGACTGGAGTCTGGTTCAAGAGATTCAAGTATTTACTTGGTTAATTAATTTAACTTTGTAATTGCTCACAAAACGCAATCGTTCTAATCTCATTAAATATGCGGTAGACTTTGCATCGCAAATGAGAAACCGATCGATAAACCGGTTGAGAATCTAGGGCGATCTACACCTGTGCGTGTCGCTTTATTTACAAGCGTGTGTAGTTGCGGTAACTGCTTGAAATGTAGGCCTGCGATATTGGCGTATTGTGTTCAACTGTTATTTACCATGTGTGGCAAATCGTTGCACATACATTGTTGCTGTTCTATAATAGGGCACAGTTACTAGTGTATGATATGAACCTTACTTATGGCAGTCAGTAGCTGAGTCTAGAAGAACTGTTGGATAGCCAGGTAAGTTGTTAGTTGGAGATTTCAGACAGTGATGTGCTTAGCTATTAAGTAAAGAGAGCACTTAATGCTTAGCCACAGGGAATGATGTAACTATTGTGTGTTAACGAAATAGTGAATTCATTTTGTGGAACTGTGGAATTCTGTGAGAAGGTAAGTTCTTCATTGATGATATATATATATATATATATATATATATATATATATATATATATATATATATATATATATATATATATATATATATATATATATATATATATATATATATATATATATATATATATATGATGTGTCATTATGTATATATATATATTAGGTCATGTTATGTGATACTTCTAGGAGCGATACCGAACGCCGAGTGGTTCGACGCGTGATAACAATGCGTTACCGTCGCGATGTAAACATGCGTTCTTAATTCTTGTCTTTACTGTCCTGTTCTTTCATGCTTGCATAAGTACGAGTCAGTGCTGATGTGATAGAAGTATGGAAGGACGAAAGGAGGTTGAAAGAGGCACGGGGTAAAATGGGATATGGGGATTGAGAGCAAGTTATGAAAGTATGAGACTGGCGAACCAGGCCAGCTGTGAAGTTCGGCCCAGGCCAAGGCTAATCCACTTGGAAGGTCAGAACTGGTGCAGAACCCTTGGAACATGTGGGGAACATGTTTTGCCAAGATGACTTCTTGACTCTAGGGAAGAGTCTAATAAGAAGAGTTTCGCTACAGGGTGGACAAGATGTTCCACCAGCGAAATAGAGTGTGTATATACGTTATGTGATCATGTATTATTACTATATCCCGAGTGATGGTACATTGATCGTTATTATATTTATTATTGAATGTATACTGTAAGGTTGGGGTTCAGTGACGCCTCACCTTAATGTTTAGTTCTGTTAACTCTAGAACTAGGATAGCTATTGACGTTAGCGACAGCTGGTAGATGAATAGGGATATGTGAGACGTACGATCAGACTCGTAATTCTTGTTACTTACTCTGTTTGACGGGCTGTTCTCTGAGGCCATCTGACATTGACGGATACCCATGCTTTACTACTCTCAACATAGAGATGTTGCTCTGGTTAGTTGAATAACTAAGTAGCCTGACTGAGGGTTGAGTAGTCAATGATTTGATGCATGTGGACCAATGTTTGGGGCCGACTACTCTCACCGATCGCTCTTCCTTTCAGGAGTTGCCTGTTGAGGAACCAGCCTACTACAATTGTTGTTTGCCTGAAACCACTTCGTGTACCATAGCGAATGGTAGAGAAGCTACTTACCACGCCTGACTAAACCACATCATACGAAAGGGTGAATCTTCCTGACTGAATGATTCTCACCAAGTTGATTCCAGTGCCCTGAAATTGCACATGTGGGACGTGATGGTTTGTTTCTTTTTCTGACAGTTTGAAGATGCTCTATTTCAGCAATGAAATGTTCAGCAACCTGAGCAATCACGCTCAAGTGTAAGAGACAATTGACTTTCTACGGAATGATGTTGCTATGTTTACCCAGTGAGATATATCAAGGTGGGATAATCTCAGCTCTGGGAGCTCATCAAGTCCAAGTCTTTTGTTGATCCGCCTAAACGTCGGAAACTTACAGCAGAGAGTAGCACATAACCTTGTGAGTTCCTACGTCAGCACTAGTGGCAGGTCATGATGAGACCTACACCAGCTTACGTATTGTGACTAAAGTGTTAACAGGTATATAGGACAACTAATTATTGTCCCAATGAACATTGTTGCAGTTAATTGTGAAATAGATGCTTAATCAAAGTGTGTAACTATAGAGTTTACGAACTGTGAAATGGTTTTCTCAGATGACTCTTGTGAACTCGCAGCAGAACTATACTATTACCCAACCAGGGGTACGTGATATTATTCAGGGACCATTAGATTGGTCATTGGCTACAGACATTTATTGAAGTCGAGAGTAACTGGGGTCACCTCAAGGAGGAGGGTCTCCCAGCCAGGCTGTCTACAGAGAACTGTTTAGTGCCTTTAACAGTGACTCATTAGGAAGTGATGGAGTGCAGTTCATCCAGTTGAGTGAAGTCCAAGTGGTTAACTCCTCTTGTTGTCGATCCAAGCTCTGGGGACGGAGTGGTCTCCAAGGTTCTAGTCATCTCACTGGAAGGAAGCCGGGTGAGTGGCGGACCGACTGGACGGGACATCTGCATCCAATCTACTTCTCAGCCTGATGATGATTTGAGCCATATCTCTGATTCTGTCTCTACTCTATCCTCTACTTTTGTAAATAGAATTATTCTATCAGGGTGTTCAATTCAGTTCTATATTCTCAAGGGTAGAATAAACTTTGTGTATGTTGACTTACTCTTTGCACAATTATTGAGTGTGGTCTCGGACGATGCCTCATTGTTCATTGTCCCAAGGGAGTAGGTAGATAGTGGGCGTCTAGAATCTGGAGGGGTTTGTAGACATAATTAACTAATACGAGGTCAACAGCAGAGAAAACAGTGTATCTACCTGTCCAACCCCTGGGGTTAGAATACACGGGAGTGCTAGAGACACCTCGGGTGTGGTTAACTCTCAGTACCCGAGGCGATCTTGTCACAGAGACTTCAATGCAAAAGTGGGAAATCAAGGTGATAGATACACAGTAGGAAACTATGGTTTAGGAGAGAGAAATGAAAGGGGATATAGACTCGTAGAGAGGGCAAAAGAGAAGGAAATTATTGTAGGAAACACCTGGTTTAAGCAACACCCTAGAAGATTATGGACATGGAGGAGTCCTGATAGCAAGATCAGAAACCAAATTGACTACATTCTGATTAGCATAAGATTTAGAAACGCTTTAACAGTAGCAAAAACAGTTCCCAGTGCTGATTGTTATAGTGACCACAGTCTACTTACATGAACATTTAGGATACAGCTGAAGAAAGTCAAGTATATAACAGGAAACACTAAATATGATTTGTGTACATTGAGTAATGACAAGGAAATACAAAACAAATTCAACATAGAAGTACAGAACAGATTTGATATATTGTCTGATGTGGAGATATTATTCCAGGATGTGAATGATCAATGGGAAATGGTAAAGAATTCAATCAGTTTGGCTGCAGAAACAACTATTCCAAAATTAAAGAAGGTGGGTCGTAAGAAATGGATGACTGAAGAAATTTTACACCTAATGGAAACAAGAAGACTCAACAAAAATAATTCTGCCAAATATGAAGACATTCACAGACAAGTCAGAATATTATGTAGGAAGGCAAAAGAATCATGGCTTGAGGAAAAGTGCTTACAAACTGAAAAACAAAACAACAGTCAAAATAGCAAATTAGTGCACAAAAGAATTCAGGAACTTACTAATTAAAGAACAAGTACATCAACAGGCTGTCTAAAAACTAAAGATGGCAAAATCATAATAAAAGATCACATTCTAAATGTATGGACAGATTATGTGAAAGCCCTGTATAATGATAATAGAGAGGAACAGTATGATATTAGATTTAATAATGAAGGACCACCAGCTTAAAGATGGAGGTTCAAAATGTTCTTAAGCATATGAAAGCTGGCAAGGCCCCACGGTGCAGATAACATCACAACAGAAATGATTAAAGCTTTAGAAGAATTTGGATTAGAGCAAGTCACCAGACTGCTGAACACATTATATGATACTGGAGATATACCTTCTGAATTATGTAATTCTGTATTTATTGCAATCCCAAAGAAATCAGGAACCTTGGAATGTGATCAACATAGAACAATTAGTATAATGAATCACATCACAAAGATTTTGTTACGAATTATCATGCAAAGAGTGAGGAAGAAAATACAACCTGAAATAGGGGAAGAACAATGTGGGTTTGTAGAAGAAAAGGGTACAGTAAATGCTGTGTATATGCTGCGAACAGTTATTGAACGTGCTATAGAAGTAAACAAGGATATACATCTTTGCTTTATTGACTACACAAAGGCTTTTGATAGAGTTAGACATGTCAACATGGTGGATATGCTTGCAGATCTACAAATTGATGGGAAAGACATTAGACTTATAAAAAACATATATTGGAAACAACAAGCTGCCATAAGGATTGATAATGAAGTGGGACAATATCAACCTATTAAGAGAGGTGTTAGGCAGGGATGTGTAATGTCTCCAGATCTTTTTTCCCTATACAGTGAAAATATTTTCAGAAATGTAGAAGATATAAATGGAATCAGCATTGGAGGAAGAAACATCAATAACATTAGATATGCAGATGATACAGTATTGATTGCAGACAATGCACAGGATCTGCAACAATTAGTAGATGCGGTTGTTGTACACAGTGAGCAGCTGGGGTTAGGAATTAAATTGTAAGAAGACACAGGTTATGGTCGTCACTAGGAAGAACGAAGTACCACAATGTAATATACAAGTAAATGGGAATATTCTTCAACAAGTGAATCGATACAATTATCTCGGAACAGTCATAACATCTGATGGGAGATGCCTTGAAGAGATTAGAACAAGAATCGCCATGGCGAAAGTAGCCTTTAGCAAGATGAAAAACATTCTGACCAATAAAAAGATGTCAATTGAAACGAGAAAAAGAGTGTTGAGGGGTACATAGAGCCTGTTCTTTTGTATGGATGTGAAACTTGGACAATGTGCAGTCAAGCTGAAAAACATTGATGGCTACAGAAATGTGGTTTCTGAGGAAAATGCAAAGAGTACCATGGACAGACAGAAAAACCAATGACCAAGTACTACAGGAGACAAATGAAAATCGTAGACTGATTAGAGAAATTAGACGCAGATAGTCAAAATATTTGGACATGTTATGAGAAGAAATGGATTGGAGAACTTAGTGACAACTGGCAAGATCGAGGGGAACAGACCAAGAGGAATACCGAGAGGAAAATACCTGGATGGCTTGGCCACATGGCATGGACGAGACAGGAACACTGAGCTGATCCACGACTCTGGTGATCGAGTGAAATGGCGAGTCATGACCGCCCACGCTTTCCAGCATGGCACATGATTGATTGATTGATTGCTGCAATTACGACCCACTCTGATGAAGAATTACAACGTCTGCAATCCGCATTCTCCAATGCTTGTTATGAATTTGGTTTAACAATTAGCAAAAAGAAGACACAGATTATATCACAAGGTTCCTCCGAAGTCGGAGAGTGTCTGCCTGTACGGCGAGGAACCACCAGTCTGCACACCAATAAGCCAGACATGGGACAACGGATACTCACGCAAAACTCAGGTCCTGTATGACATCACACTGATGTTGGACAACAGGATGCCTTCATCCGACATACAGGACTTCGCGTTGGAGCTCAAGCCAACGAACACAAGCAAGCAAGCAAGCATATCACAAGGTGCACATGGGGTACCATCAATCTTTATTGACGACGCCGAACTAGAGATGGTAGACGATTTTACATATCTAGGATCAGTGGTAAATAGCAAATTATCCCTAGATCAGGAAATCAACATCCGGATTGGCAAGCCAGCAACAACAATGAACAGGTTAACAAAAACAGTCTGGGAGAACAGGAATCTTACTGCCAAAACAAAAGTCCTTGTCTATCAAGCCTGTGTCCTTTAGTACTCTTCTTTATGTCAATGAATCCTGGTCAACTTACTCACACCAAGAGAAACGTTTAAACAGCTTTCATATGCGGCGAAAAATATTTGGTATTAAGTGGCAAGACAAAATCACAAATACTGAAGTATTCGACAGATCAGGTTGTGTGACGGTTTGTTCCATGGCTCAGTCTTCGTAGACTTAGATGGATAGGACATCTTAGGAGGATGGATGATGGTAGAATACCAAAGGACATCTTTTTTTTGGTGAATTACAGACGGGTAAGACATCTCAGGGTCGGCCTCTACTACGATACAAAGATGTGTGTAAGCGGGATATGATTGATACAGGCATTGATAATACACATTTATAGCAAGTCGCCTCTGATCGTGTTGCATGGGGGGCAAATATCAGAAATGAAAAAAAAAAGACAAAGGAGAATGAAAGATTGCAGATAAGTCACACACCGAACGAGCGAGACGTAAGATGGTGCATGATGGTGGAAATGACCATGTGTTCACATACATCCACTGTAGACGAACATTTACAGAGAGAATTGGCCTCATCAGTCACATTCGCTACCGCCATGTGTTGTAGTTATTATGCCTTTTTGAAGCACAGTGTAACAAACTTATCGTCTGTCAAGACGGCAAGGTGCTAATGAATGATACCGAGATTATTGAACCACAGATACCGAGATTATTTGACCATAGATACAGAGACTATTGATCGGAGACTGATATAGTAATCATTAAACCAAATATACAGATATTATTGAGCCACATATACTGAGATTATTGAATCATAAATAATAGGATTAGTGAGCCACAGATACTGAGATTATTGAACACAGATACTGAGGTTATTGAGCCACAGATACCGAGGTTATTGAACCATAGATGCATAGATTATTGAACCTTAGATACTGAGATTATTGAACTATAGATGCAAAAATTGTTTATCCGAGACTGATTTACAGATTATTAAACCAAAGATACATAAATTATTGAACCACATATATTGAGATTATTGAACCATAAATACTGGGATCAGCGAGCTACAAATCCTGAGATTATTGAACCATAGTTACTGAGATTATTGAATCATAAATACATAGATTATTGAACCAAAGATACAGAGATTGTTGAACTACGTATACTGAGATTATTGAACCGAGATAGATACCGAGATTATTGAACCAAAGATACGGAGATTAGTGAACCACATATACTGAGATGATTGAACCGAGATCGATACAGAGATATTGAACCAAAGATACCGAGATTATTGAACTGTATATACTGATATTATTAAACCATATATACTGAGATTATCGAAACAGACACTGAGATAATTGAACCCAGATAGATACCGACATTACTGAACCATAGATACCGAGATTATTGAACCACATATATTGATATGGGTAGCGGGGTAGGGGTATCCCCTATCAAAGGAGAAATAAGGCGCCTCCTTCCTTCCGCTAGCCTACTGGACACCCTTTGGTAAGGTGGAGTATCCGTTTAGCCCCCCGTTCAGGGTTACGTGAAGCCATGTATGCAGGTGGTGGATGAAGATGAAGAGCAGCCGACAGATAGTTGTAGGTTACGGTCTCCACCTTCACGACGGTAGGCAGAGGATCTCTTTATTTCGAGGAGACAATGGCTACGGTCACTGACCAGTATGGTCCCTGCTAGGAAGGAAAGCAATGACAAACTACCTTCTTTATAGATGCCAAGAAAATCATGTTGTGTGGACTCATCGATAATCAGAGAAACGGTTTAAATTGGTGCTCCATAGGAGCAGCCTCGCCCGGTATGGATAGTCATGCGCACCAGGTGACTCCAGACCGTCAACAGGCTACTAGGTGCAAAAGATTAATATCACTGAAAGTAGGAACTTGGAATGTTAGAACAATGAATGCAGATGGAAAATTAGAAAACATCAAAAAAGAAATGGAGAGAGAGAGAGAGAGAGAGAGAGAGAGAGAGAGAGAGAGAGAGAGAGAGAGAGAGAGAGAGAGAGAGAGAGAGAGAAGATTAACATATTAGGAATATCGGAAACGAGATGGAAAGGAGCAGGGTTAAGGACAGGAGAGGATTGTAAGATTATTTACTCTCGGGGAGAAGAACAGCAAAGAGGTGTAGCCATTATATTAGATAAGCAAACATCAAATTCTGTCAAAGGATATCGGGCTGTGTCAGACAGAGTTCTATTAGTAAAATTAAACGGAAGACCTTTTAAAATAAATGTCATTCAAGTATATGCCCCAACAAGTGAATGCAGTGAAGAAAGTATAGAGGAATTTTATAATGACATGGAGTCTGCTTTAAAGAACTGTAAAAAATCAGAAATAAATATCTTAATGGGTGATTTCAACGCAAAAATAGGAAAGCAAAGCGATGGATGCAGTGTAGGCAACCATGGTTTGGGAGAGAGAAATGAAAGAGTATACAGACTTGTAGAATGGGCAAAAGAACAAGAAATGGTTGTAGGAAACACTTGGTTTAAACAGCACCCTAGAAGATTATGGACATGGAGGAGTCCAGACAGCAGGATTAAATACCAGATAGATTACATCATGATTAGCAAAAGGTTTCAAAATGCGTTAACAGTCGTAAAAACAGTTCCAAATACAGACTGTTACAGTGATCACAGATTAATTATAAGCACATTGAGGGTAAAGTTAAAGAAAGTCAAGTATACAGCATGAAACCCTAAATATGACTTGTGCAAATTGAAAACTGACAAAGAAATACAAGATAATTTTAACATAGAAGTAAAGAACAAATTTGATTTATTGTCTGATCTAGAGATCCTATTTCAAGATGTAGATGATCAATGGGAAATGCTGAAGAATTCAATCAGTTGTGCAGCAGAAAAAACTATTCCAAAAGTAAAGAAAGTGGGCCGTAAGACATGGATGACTGAAGAAATTTTACAACTAATGGAAACAAGAAGACAGAACCAAATACATCCTGCCAAATATTAAGAAATTCACAGAAAAGTCAGAACCTTATGTAAGGAGGCAAAAGAAACATGGCTTGAGAAAAATTGCAGAGAAATTGAAGAACAACACAACAGTAAAATTGCGAAACTAATGCACAAAAGAATTCAGGAGCTTACTAATCAAAGAACAAGTACATCAGCAGGTTGCCTACAGACAAAAGATGGAAGAGTCATAATAGAAAAAGATCAGATCTTACATGTATGGTCAGATTACGTGAAAAACCTTTATGACTTCTTCTTCTTCGTTCATCCGGAGTTTTTTTTTTCGGACGTGATTGCGTTGTGCCTGTTTACAGCAGAGCTGCGTTCTTGCGCCGTTAGGCCGACACATCCGACTTCTGCGGGCATTTGTTGACCGGGTTAACCTTCCCGGAAACCTTTATGACGATAACAGAGACGAACAGTATGATGTTCAAAGTAATAATGAAGGACCAGCATTTTGAAGATGGAGGTTCAGAATTATCTTAACCATATGAAATCTGGCAAGACCCCCCCCCCCCCCCCCCCCCCCCCCCCCCCCTCCCCCCGGTCCAGACATCGTCACAACAGAAATGATTAATGCTTTAGAAGAATATGGAATAGATAAAGTTACCAGTTTACTTAATACAATATATTATATTGGAAATATACCTCAGGAGTTATGTAATTCTGTATTTATTGCAATCCCAAAGAAATCCGGAGCCTTGGAATGTGATCAACATCGAACAATTAGTATAATGAGTCACATCACGAAGATTTTGCTAAGAATTATCATAGGAGGAAAATACAACCTGAAATAGGAGAAGAACAATGTGGTTTTGTAAAAGGCAAGGATACAGTAAATGCTGTGTATATACTGAGAACCGTAATCGAACGTTCTATAGAAGTGAACAAAGATCTACACCTTTGCTTTATTGACTACACAAAGGCTTTCGATAAAGTGAGACATGTCAACATGATAAGGATGCTTGAGGATCTACAGGTTGATGGAAAAGACCTTAGACTTGTAAAAAAACATATATTGGAAACAAGAAGCTGCCATAAGAGTTGATAATGAAGTAAGCCAATATCAGCCTATTAAGAGAGGTGTGAGACAGGGATGTGTAATGTCTCCAGATCTGTTTTCCCTGTACAGTGAAAGTATTTTCAGAAATATTGAAGATATGGAAGGAATCAACATTGGGGGCCGATGCACCAATAACATTAGATATGCAGATGATACAGTCTTGATTGCAGACAATGAACAGGACCTGCAACATTTAGTAGATGCGGTTGTTACACACAGTGAACAACTAGGGTTAGAATTACATTGTAAAAAGACACAGATTATGGTCGTCACTAGGAAGAACGAAATACCACAATGTAATATACGAGTGCCGGTCTCTCTGGCTGTGGGGTTACAACACTTTCTCTCTGTAATCCCGTTTATCACGCAGAGTCTCGTAGCGGAGCGAGAGCTGAGGCGGTTCGACCCCCGCTCGTGACTTGCGGGATACTGAGCCGGCCGCTCAGAAAGCAATGGCAAACTACTGAGCGTAATCTTGCCAAGAGATCAACATACAGCTGAAAGATGCTGGTGTTGACAGCTAAGTCCTGTAAAGGATATGCTAAAAAAAAAAATATACGAGTAAATGGGAATATTCTTCAACAAGTGAATAGGTACAATTATCTTGGAACAGTAATAACATCTGATGGGAGATGCCTTGAAGAGATTAGAACAAGAATCGCCATGGCAAAAGTAACCTTTAGCAAGATGAAAAACATAATGACCAATAAAAAGATGTCAATTGAAACGAGAAAAAGAGTGTTGACATGCTACATTGAACCTGTACTTTTATATGGATGTGAAGCGTGGACAATGAGCAGTCAGGCTGAAAAACATCTGATGGCTGTAGAAATGTGGTTTCTCAGGAAAATGCAAAGAATAACATGGACAGCCAGAAAGACCAATGAACAAGTTCTTCAAGAAACAAATGAAGATCGTGAACTGATTAGAGACATTAGACGTAGACAGTCACAATTTTTTGGGCATGTTATGAGAAGAAATGATCTGGAGAACTTGGTGACAACTGGTAAGATCGAGGGGAACAGACCAAGGGGAAGACCTAGAAGCAAGTACCTGGATGGCTTGGCCTTGTGGCATGGTCGAGACAGAAACACGGAGCTGATCCACGACTCTGGTGATCGAGTGAGATGGCAGAACATGACCGCCCACGATTACCGGCATGGCACATGATGGATGGATATTGAGATTATTGAACCTAGATACCGACATTACTGAACCATAGATGCTGAGATTATTGAACCACATATACTGATATTAATAAACCATATATACTGAGATTACCGAACCGCAGATACTAAGATTATTGAACAGAGATTGATACCGAGATTATTGAGAAATAGATACTGAATGTATATAGTTGCAAGCAACATGCGATGTGTAATTGACTTTCCTAGTGTGTCCTAAACATCGCCTTATGCGGAATCTGACCTTTTATGATAATCAGTATATATTGTGTCTCTCTATAAGTAAAACTTTCGTGAATATTCAAAGCTGTTGTCACTCTTCTCTAGCTACAAATAATAATAATAATAATAATAATAATAATAATAATAATAATAATAATAATAATAATAATAATAATAATAATAATAATAAAATAAAATCTAATGTGAAATGTGTTGCAACTGAAAGAGTTAAACATACATCAAATGTAAAATCGCTGCACATTGCTTATGAAATTGATGCGTAAGTCTAGTTTTGCTGTTGAAGTCAAAAGTTATTAATTTGATGTCTAAATTCATTGCTGCTCGTAAAGTCATTAATTATGAACTGGACATCTAAATCCAGTATTGCTGTTAAAATCATTAGTTATTTAACTGATGTCTAAATCTAGTGTTGATGCTGAAGTAAATTTTTATGAATATGACGACTAAATGGATGTGCCGCTGTCGAAGTAATTAATTACAACATTGACGTCTAAATCCAGGTCTGCCGTTGAAGTCATTAGTTATGAATAGGACGTCTTAATGTAGTAGTTGCAGGTGAAGACATTAGTTAGAAACTTACTTCTACATTTAATGTACCCAGTTGAAATAATTATGACATTGCCGTCTAAATACACTGTTGCACATAAAGTCAATAGTTATGAATTTGACGTCTAAATCATGTATTGCTGCTAACGTCAGTAGTTATAAAACTTGACGTCTAAATCCATCTTTGCTGGACAGCAAATCCTAGTGTTGCTGTTGAAAATTTTAATTTTAAAATGACGTCTAAATCCATCGAGTGCTGCTGTTGAAATCAATTTAGAACTATCAATAATATGATCACCATTTCTTTCATTTAGTTGCCTATTTTTCAATTATTCTTTTTTCAGATATTCTTCTTTTAGTTATTTACATTCTTTTAATATTGTTATTATTATTATTTATTATTATTATTATTATTATTATTATTATTATTATTATTAGTATCTCTTTTGCTTTATTCAGTTATTTTTCTTTAGATTATTCTTCTTACATTTGTTCGTCATTCCTTTATTTCAGCTATTCTTTGATTGATTCTTCTTTCAGTTATGCGTCTTTCAACTATTTGTATGCTAGTTATTCTGCTTTCAGCCGATCGTCTTTCATTTCTGCTTCTTTCAGTCAATCTCTTTTTACTTATTCTTCAGTTCAGTTATTTGTGTTCAAGTTACTCTCCTTTCAATTATTCTCCTTTTCTTTTATTCTTATTTTCTGTATTCTTCTGTTAGTGGCTTTCATGTATTCTTATTTCTGTTATTCTTCTCCAGCATTTTATATTGGAAAGCCATGCACTTTTTATGTCGCTGCGTGGTTGGAGTATTGTGCTTCATTATTTAATGAGCTCTCTCTCTCTCTCTCTCTCTCTCTCTCTCTCTCTCTCTCTCTCTCTCTCTCTCTCTCTCTCTCTCTCTCTCTCTCTCTCTCTCTCTCTTTCTCTCCTTCGGTCTCATTAAGCGACGTCATAAAACATAATAAAGTTATTTAATGTGTGCCAGGCATGCAAGTTTTTAAACCGTTTAAATCTGTCACATCACGTGACCTGAAAGCTAAGTGATGTCAGAAAGACGGGGAAGGACGCAGGAAGTGCTTCACAGCCCCTGCCCACGCCTATCCACACGCGGGACTATAAAGCTGTAATGTGACATTTTTTAATGCTTAAGACGGTCACTGCGACACGACGGAAAACACTACAACCGACAGCCATATCTGAGTTTATAACGGTCTGAACGATCGATCCTTCAGTTACGCCCAGTTATTTGACGTCACTGCATAAGCTGAGAACAGAACAAGACGTCTGTGTGCCTTTTAAACATGTTTAATATTTAAGTTGTTGTTGCTTTGTTGCTGGTGTCTAAGCTGTGTGGGGAACAGTTCCATACAATTACATACACGTAGGTCTGTACATCGTCCCGACGTACATGTCAAAGGATGTTATACTAATATGTGAGTTGCGTATCCCTTACAGAACGACACATTCAACCCCATAATGTGTTGGCTGTTTGTGATATTCTAGACAATTTTATACTCAGTAGTTTTCCGTTGTTTTCTGAAGAAATGACGCTAATACCATTGCGAAAACCATCGCAAGGCTGTCTGCTTCTAAATTACATCTCTTGACATTGAACTGGCACTATTAGCCACCGGACGCTGATGCATATGCTGGGGGGGGGGGGAGGATCTGAGCACCTATGGACATGTCCGGAGTGCAATGAAGATACCCCAACTGATAACTGATAACTGATATAACTAACTCACTACACTACGTAAACCTGTGTAATTGTTTTTTTTTTTTTTTGCATGTCCCTTATAGGACATTGTAGTCAACATCAGCATTTTTCAGCTGCTGTTGATGTACTAGGCAAGATTACGCTCAGTAGTTTGCCATTGCTTTCTGTGCGTTCGGCTCACATACCCCGTAAGTTACCAACGCGGCGAGAATCGCTACCGATTCTCGCACAGGTTACGTTACTCACATCTGGAGGACGCGTACAACAGAGTACCATTGGATTTTCTAATGCTTCAGCTTCTTGAACTCAAGATAAGTTCGTTCCTCCTTAGTTGGATCACTGCAGCCCTCTTCCAACGGAAAGAAGATTTTAGATGTGCCAGCTGCTCGTAGGAACCAACAACAACATATATGACATGGTTCCAAATGTTGCTGTATGTAGCCAGGGCGCAGTGTTGGGGTGAGCGCATAACATTGCTTAAATACCCCAATGGCTCGTGAATACATACCCTCTGCAGCAAAAGTCCAACTCCTGGCCTTCACGTGGCGGAACTGTTTCTACTAACAGGAGAAGGGGCGACGGCGAGTTTCTGGCGCCGAAAAATAACCAGTGTGCTCTAGATGTGTATACACATACATGCATGTGCAGACACGTGTGTGCGTGTGTACACATCTAAACTCGAGTGAGACCACAGTCTGCTCTAGCAAAGGAAAGGTGCTGAAGACGAAGGCAACCAGCCAGGAGGCGCACCACAGAAATCAGAATGCCACGCAATTACGCAAAATGGAATATGTCAACTACTGCTAATTGTTATGGTGCTCGCCCTGCTTTGGACCCCCAGGCAGGTGCAGTGCCGGGCCCTATGTCTCGAAAGGGTCCAACCCCAACTACTGGAGGTCCTTCTCAGATGTCCTGTGGAGCCAGGGGACATGAGAATAGAACGGCTGGCCATACTAAACAAAGACTTAAAATAATGCACTGGAATGCGGAGGGAGTCAGCAACAACACCAAAAAATAGAATTAGAAAACATCTGGACCAAGAAAAAGTAAGCATATGTTGCTTGCAAGAAACTCACCTCAACGAAAATATAGCCTTCAAAATCAGAGGCTACCAGTGTTACCGATCTGACCGAAAGGACAGGCGAAAAGGTGGGATACTTACCCTTGTAAAAAATAACATCACTGCTTCCCAAATCGAAGTCTACATGGAAGGGGCTGAGTATCAGACACTTAAACTTAAGACAGGCTATACAGACCTACATCTGATCAATTACTACTGTCCAAGTGACCGCCCACAGGCACTGGACACACTACCATTAACAGGAAAAATGATTATGTGTGGCGATTTCAACAGCCACTCGCAGAGTTGGGGCTATGATCACATGGACCAGAGAGGAGAGAGACTGGAAGACTGGCAGGATGAGAATAGATTCATCTTGATTAACAAGCCGTCCGACCCACATACTTTCTACTCGAGATCATGGCACACTACAACTACACCTGACCTGGCTTTTCATTCACCAGACCTGGAGTGGAACATTACACGAATTGTTGGGAAACAACTTGGTGGCAGTGACCATCGGCCAGTCTTTCTAACTGTAGAAAATGAGCTTGTAAGTGAAAGCAGCACCCTCTCGAGGTGGAACTACAAGAAAGCAGACTGGGCAATGTACAAGAATCGCACCAGCATACTGGTTAGAAACCTGAACACTGAGAAAGACATAAATAAAGTAGTTGAAGAGTTTGGGAAATGCATACTACAGGCAGCGCGAGAAACAGTACCAAGAGGAGCCCGTAAACAATATAAACCCTACTGGAGTAGTGAACTGGAACAGTTGCATAATGATGTGGAAGTGTGTAGAAAGCAAGCAGAGGCCACACCCAGCCAAGAGCACCACAATAAATTCCAGCACGCAAAAGCCAAATTTCAAAGGGCCAAGCTGCAGGCTAGACGGAAAAGCTGGCAGGAGAAAACAGAGTCTCTGAACTTTGAAAGAGACACAAGGAAATTGTGGAAGCTAATAAAACAACTTAACGATGAGGGCACAGGGAGAAACTCAAAAATTGCACTACATAAAGATGGAAACATCTTAACAAGAAAGCAAGCAGCTGACCATTTTGCGGACTCATTCGCACAAGATAACAATATCAAAATTAGTCCAGAGAAACAACAAGAGATTCGAGAGAAACGGCAACATACAGGACAGAAGGAAATAGTACATGAGGTTCTGGAGGCACCCATCACAATCAGCGAACTGGAGCTAGCCATATAAAAACTGAAAATGAGAAAGTCACCAGGAGCTGATGGTATCTCCAATGAAATGATCAGGAACCTAGGTACAGAGGCCAAAGCAAAGCTGTTGCAGATCTTCAATAACAGTTGGACCTTAGGCAGTGTTCCACAAGCCTGGAGAGAAGCAATCATGATACCCCTCCTAAAATCAGGGAAAGATAGTTCCATTGCCTCTAGCTACAGACCAATTAGCCTCACCAGCTGTCTCTGCAAAACACTGGAGCGCATCATCAATCACAGACTGCAGTGGTACATTGAAAGTAAAAACATCCTTGTGCCACAGCAGGCTGGCTTTAGGCAGTGCTACTCTACGGAAGATCAGACAACCTACCTCTCTCAAGAAATTGAGGATGCATTCCAAGAGAAGAAGCTGGTGCTTGCGGCATGGATAGATCTGAAGAAAGCCTTTGACAAAGTCTGGAAAGAAGGTCTGATGAAGAAACTGAGAAACTGCAAAGTCAATGGAAGAATGTACAAATGGGTGAAAGCATACTTGCACAACAGAAGAGCCCGAGTACAGATAGACGGACTCAAGAGCAAGAAAGTACTACTGCGTCACGGTGTTCCCCAGGGCGGAGTCTTGTCCCCCACACTTTTTCTAATCTTCATCAATGATCTCGTTGCTAATCTACCGCATGGAATTAAAGCGGCAATGTACGCCGATGACCTGGTTCTATGGAGCACAAATGAACATGTATCAGTGGCCACCAGATTGCTACAAATAGCTGTAGATACATTTGTTGCATGGGCAAATAGATGGTGTGTCAGCATAAACACTGACAAGTGCAGCACCAACCTATTTACCCTCTCTCCAAAACAAAAGGCAGGGATCATCCAGATAAATGGAACACCCCTAAGAGAAGATAAAGAACCAACATACCTTGGAGTAACATTTGATGGCAGGCTGACATGGAGAAAGCACATCAACAAAGCAGTAGCAAAAGCCAGAAGGAAAATAGCCATCCTGAGAAAGCTAAGTGGAACCACATGGGGAGCCAGTGGGAAAATACTTAGCAAAGTTTATCAACAGAGCATACGACCACACCTGGAATACGGGTCAACTGCGTGGTGTTCGGCATCAAAAACCACACTACAAGAGCTGGACAAGGTGCAAAATCAAGCACTTAGAGTCACCACAGGAGGGATGAGATCAACCCCTATAGTGGAAATGGAGAAGATGGGGAGGACACAAGCACTGAGAGAGCGCAGAGATACGAAAACGCTAATACAAGCAGAAAAGTTCCTCAGCTTGCCAGGCCACCCTATGAAGAACAGATTTGAAAACCTAGCTATGGGGCGGTTGAAAAGAAGTAGTTTTATCCACCAGGCCAAACGACTCTGCAGAGAAACCACCGATCTGCCCACAGTTGGTATTCCCCTAACAACTATTCCAGAGCGAACTCCATGGAAAGATGAACATAGACTATCATTACAAATCCAGACAAAAGTGAGAGGAATATTTGACAAGGAAGAACAGAACAGTGTGCAGCGCAGAACAGCCACTCTCAGCTTCCTTGATGAAGAATACCCACAGGACCTCTGGATCCGAGTCTACACAGATGGGTCAGCACAAAATGCTGTTCGAAATGGAGGAGCGGGAGTGTACATAGAATACCCAAATAATACTAGGGACACAGCCTAGAGTACCGACAGGAAAGTACTGCCATAACTATGATGCTGAAATTGAGGCAATCAAGATAGCAACAGAGAAATTACTAAATACCAGCAATGGTACACAACCTGTGGTGCTATTGACAGATGCAAAATCAGTACTCGAGGCGCTCCTGTCTGGGAAATTGCCAGTACTAAGGACACTACTTTCTGAACTTAGCAGTCAGCATAAGGTCACCATACAGTGGATACCATCCCACTGTGGAGTACCCGGAAATGACAGAGCTGATCAGTTGGCTAAGGAAGGAGCCAAAGAAGAACAGCCTGATGTGCCCGTTACATACCACCAAAAGAAAAGAATGATCAAATCAGTCAGAAAGCCACCAAAACCTGCTCAAGATGACTACCACGTTATGGACAGACCAGAACAAGTCATTATTCTGCGCCTCAGAACAGGGACACAATAGATTACGCAACCACATGTATACAAAATTCAAGATTGGTGAAACAGCCATGTGCACATGTGGAGTGGCGTCGCAGACAGCAGAGCACATATTCCAAGACTGCCCAAAATATAATATATCTAGGCAAACCTTCTGACCTAAAGAGACGACAGTGGAAGATAAACTCTATGGACCGCTATGTGAACTGAAAAAGACAGTTCAATTCATACAAGAGACAGCATTGCAGTTATAGCCATTATATTTCAAGCGAACGACAGAAGAAGAAGAAGAAGAAGAAGAAGAAGATATATGGCCTACCACAGGGATCACCATTATCTCCGGTGCTGTTCATTGCCTACACTGTGAGAATCACCAATGAGCAGATCCCTGGACCGGGGAGGTCATTGTCATATGCCGACCATCTTTTAATGTATCGTCAGGGTAAGGATAGAGATTAGGTTGCTGTGGAACTGCAAACCGAACTCAGACGCATAAGTACTTGGTGTGCTGAAGCTGGGGCAATGGTCAACCCAACAAAGGCAACAGTGACATGGTTCTCTTTGAATAATCATATTGTCAACAAGCCAACACCAACTGTTAATCTATGTTCAGACATTGGAAAGAACACAGACAATGAATTACCAGGTGATACGTTTTGATCGAAGCCTTGCTTATAATGAGCACATAGACCAGGTGATAACAAAGGCCAAGTGAGGTTTGGCTGCGATGCGGGTGATGGCGGCAGCAAACTGTGAGCAGTGTTAGGAGGGGCTGGTCATGTCTGTTTTTGAGTATGCGGTGGCGATCCTGACTCTCAGCCGAAAGCAGATAAAAAGGATGGAAAGGATACGAAAAGAAGCTATGCGCATTATTCTTGGTTGTACAAGAGATGATACAGCATGCAGGGGTATGCACTACCTTCTTGATTTTCCAACCATTGAAGACAGACTACAAATTTGCAGAGCATATGCCTACCTCAGAATCAACGCAAACACACAACATCCACTGCATAGTGAAATTAGGAAGGTGAAGGGCAGCAGGTTAAAAAGAGGAAAGTCTTGGATGGGTAAAGCGGAAGACAATCTTCAACAGGTGTGTTCACTGGAGGACTTATAACCTTATATAGGGGGATAACCTGGCGAGGAGTGAGTACATGTGCCAACAGATTTCTGTACGTCCTTTTCAGTTTGCATCAAACTAGACAGAAAATGCAGACCCAAAAAAAAATCCGGCTGCTGTGGAGGCGGAAGTACACGCGTTGATTTTCGAGAATTCGTTAAACGGTGATGCCATGTACACAAATGGGTCGGTCGTCCGACATGTGAGAAGCTCATGGGACTTTACGGCGCGGACCGGAGGGAGAATTGTGAGGGAGGACTCTGGTGCTTTTGTGGAGACCACAAGTAGCCTGACTACGGAAGTCATGGAAGTAAATAAAGCAATAACGTGGCTCGAGACACAGACATTCACTAGGGCATGTTTCCTTAGCGACTCAAAGAGCATGCTCAAGAGGATAGAGACGGGGTGGATCCGAAGAGAGTGGTTGCTGTCTATGGAGAGGTCTCCGCTGACAAAGATTAGTTTCATCTTCGTGCCAGGGCATACGGGAGTACAAAGACATGAGCTGGCTGGTAAGCTCGTAGGTATGGCTAATGTGGAGGGCGGACGCGCCATGGACCAGGCTGACATTCTGAATGCACTACGAGAAGTAAGACTTTTGCGACAACCAAGTGATGACTGCGAATCTACAACAATGGTCAGACTGTGAGAATAGCAAATTAAAAGAGGTGTGGCCAAAAAAGAACACTACGCAGGAAGCCAAATAAGATTGATAAACCAGCACATAACTGGTGTCGTTAGCCGCTACACGCTGCGGGACTTATGGACTGAATGGTTCGATGTGCAATGAGGATGCTCTGTCGACTATTGTTGTTGTTGTTGTTTGTCCATCAAGAATGATGATGACCATTCATTTCATCCAGTGGTGTTGAAGGTATGGAGCCGTGGGTTCTAAGATGGCTGATAAGGCCTATTTTGGCTCGAAATGTTCTTTGACAATGTGGGCAAAGAATGCTTGACGTTTCTGGAGGATTTCCTGCAGTGGTTTTTCTGTCCTGCCTTTTCTTCACAGCTCTTGCAGTCCTAGTTACCTCGCATATGACTGCACCCTTGCGTAATGATGCACGCCACGAATTTCGGTCTCTGGCTGCAGCCTCCCAGGTGTCATGATGAATTCCAAAAGCATTCAGTGAGATTTTCAGAGTGTCTTTAAAGCGTTTCCTCTGGCCACCTTGGGAGCGTTTACCACAACGCAGTTCGCTGTAAAAAATTCGTTTAGGGAGCCTGTGATCTGGCATGCGAGTCAAGTGACCAGCCCAGCGAATCTGATTCTTCATCAGTAGAGTGTGGATACTGGGCATGGACGCTCTTTCTAGGACTTCAGTGTCTGGAATCTTGTCTTGCCATTTAATCTTCAGTAGCTTCCTTAGGCAGACTGTGTGGAAGTGGTTTAATTTCCTAGCGTGTCGCTGATAAACAGTCCAGGTTTCACAAGCATATAGCAGTGTGGATAATACAACTGCTTTGTAGACTTTTAGCTTTGTTTGCAGGCTTATTCCAGTTCTGTCCCATACATTCTTGTACAGTCTGCCAAAGGCCGCACTGGCCTTGGAGATTCTTGCATTCACTTCGTCATCAATTGTGGCAGCTTGTGACACAGTGCTGCCAAGATAGGTGAATTTGTCCACAACACTTAGTCTATGATCATTCACTTTGATATTCGGCACAGTGTGATTATTCCCTGGAGCTGGCTGGTACATAACTACAGTCTTCTCCAAGTTGATATTGAGCCCAAAGTTGGCACAGGCATGTGAGAAAGCTGAAACATTATGTTGCATGTCCGCCTCTGAGTTGGCGTATAGAGCGCAATCATCAGCAAACAGGAGCTCTCTGACGGTGTCGCTGTTAATTTTGGTTTTAGCTTTCAGCCTTCTGAGATTGAATAACTTTCCATCCATACGGTAGTTGATGTCTATTCCAATGTCGTCGTTCTCGAAGGCATTCATCAACATGGCTGAAAACATGAGGCTGAACAGTGTTGGTGCCAGGACACATCCTTGCTTCACTCCATTGGTGACAGGAAAGGGTTCAGACAGTTCACCATTTTCCTGTACTCTTGCCTGCATGCCATCATGAAATAGCCGCACTATTTGGACAAACTTTCGTGGACAGCCATATTTTGCCATAATCTTCCACAGTCCTTCTCTGCTGACTGTATCAAAAGCCTTGGTAAGGTCAATGAAAGTGGAGAACATTTCGCAGTTCTGTTCCTGACATTTCTCTTGCAGCTGCCTTGCAGCGAAAATCATGTCAACAGTTCCACGTTCTTTTCTGAAGCCACATTGACTCTCAGGAAGAAGACCTTGATCGAGATGGGCTGTGAGGCGATTGAGAAGAATTCTGGCGAGTATCTTCCCTGCAATTGAAAGCAAGGAGATGCCTCGGTGGTTGTCACAGGATTGGCGGTTTCCTTTACGTTTGTAAAGGTGGACTATTGACGCGTCCTTGAAATCTTGTGGCATGGTCTCGTTCACCCATATGTTTGTAAAGACTTGGTGAAGCTGCTCTGTTAGGACCGGCCCACCTGCCTTGTATATCTCTGCTGGGATGGAGTCAGGACCAGGTGCCTTGCCGCTGGAGAGTTGCTGGATGGCTTTGTTTACTTCCACTATGGTTGGCAGGTCATCAAGTGTCTCATTGGTGGGAACTTGAGGAAGGCAGTTGATGGTTTCATCATCGAAGAAGGAAGTTGCATTTAAGATTTTGCTGAAATGCTCTGCCCAGCGTTGAAGGATTTCTTTCTTATCGGTGACCAATGTTCCCCCATCTGCACTGAGGAGGGGAACTATGCCTGGTGATGTAGGACCATAGACCGCTTTCAGTGAGTCGTAGAAGTTTTTCATATCATGTCTGTCAGCAAAGCCCTGAATTTCATCAGCTTTGCTGCTCAGCCAGGAGTCCCGCATGTGCCGAAGTTTCTGCTGCACTACTCTCTGAATGTTCTTGAAGCATCTTTTTTTTATGTTGACTTCGGGTCATTCAAATGTGCCTTGAGGAGAAGATGTTTCTCGGCCAGCAATTGGTTGATGTCTTCGGAATTTTCATCAAACCAGTCTTTATGCTTTCGGGGGGCTGGACCAGGGATTTCCATAGCAGTGTTGTAAATTATGTCCTTTAGGGCTCTCCATTCTGTTTCTGTATCCTGTTTAGCTGCAGCATTGGGCTTGAGGCGGTCTTCCAGCATATTTTCAAACGACTGCTGCATTTTCTTGCTGTTTAGGCGGGTGACATTTAGGCTTTTTTTGCATTTTCACCCCTTGAGGACGCCGTGGTGTCCTGATGTGAATGTTTATTTTCGAGACAATGAGACGATGGTCTGTCTAACATTCAGCACCACACATGCATTTTGTCACTCGAACGTCTTGTCTGTCACTCCTCCTGACGATGACATAGTCAATGAGGTGCCAGTGTTTCGAGCGAGGGTGCATCCACGATGTCCTATTTCTCATGGGGAGACGGAAAATTGTGTTCGTAATCAGGAGATCATGTTCGGCACATGTCTGAAGGAGGAGGAGTCCATTGCTGTTACAATTTCCGACTCCATGCTTTCCAATAATGCCACTCCAAGAGGTGGTGTCCGTGCCTACTCTGGCATTGAAATCCCCAAGGAGTATAAGTTTGTCTCCTTTGGGAACAGATGTTAATACATTGTGCAGGTCCTCATAGAACTTGTTCTTGACATCATCTTCGTTGGTCATAGTTGGTGCGTAGACACTCACAATGGTTGCATGCTTCCTTCCATTCAGCAGGGGCAACTTAATGGTCATGAGCCTGTCGTTTATAGCCTTTGGAAATCCAGCTAATTTGCCGACCAGGGCCGACTTAATGGCAAATCCCACACCGGATTGGCGTCTTTCCTCGCTTTTCCTTCCACTCCAGAAAAATGTGTAGCCGGCACCTATTTCACAGATTTGGCCTTCTTCTGCAAGTCGTATCTCGCTCAAGGCTGCAATGTCGATGTTGTACCTGCCAAGCTCTCTCCCAATCAGTGCTGTTCGTCTCTCTGGACCCGACGCGCCGTCTCTGTCAAGTAGGGTGCGTACATTCCAAGTTCCAATTGTTAAGGGAATATGGTTTACTCTTTTAGCTTTGCTTGTTTTATCTTTGTTTGTATGTCGACCGCAGTTAAGGGTACCCACCAACCGCGGCTAGCTGGTTAGGTAGTGATGGAGCAGACAATGTTTAGGGCACCTTTTCTAGCCCCTTCCTCATGCTATGGAGGTGAGCAGTGTGTTCCTATAGAGGGCTGCTCAGTCGCTCAGGGGGCTGCCGAATCCCACTGCTGCTCCGGTCAGTAGAAGACGACCATATGGCCTGAGCCGCCTGTGTGCAGGTCTGCGACTACGGCTGCCAGCGTACCCACGCCTGCCGCTTCGCCGCTCGCCCATCGCCACAGGGCTTGAAGGTGATATATGACGTTGGATGAAGAATGACTTGCGCGATGACTTGGATTAAAGTGAGGAAGAGTTGCGCAATTCGTCGACCTCACTCTCTCGCCTGAGTCCATCTGAGTCCAGTGGCAAGACAAGTCGAGACGACTGGAGACGAATACAGGTGCAGTGGATGACCAGGGCGCTCTACGTGCCTTGCCGTGCTCATTACGTTCCACAACGCCTTGCAGGTAAACGCCGCCTTGCCCGTTGAATCAGGAATGATTTCTTCCGCGCAGTCTGCCGAATCCTGTCTTCACATGCTGGGTAGGCATACCCTAGTTTACCGCTTGGTTTGACACCAAATCGGCTGCCCATGCCTGGTTTAGCCAGCCTCTCACAGCTGTTGCCCTGGGGGTGGCCGCTGTCGCATGCTGACAACTACTAGGAGCCACAGGCACGAGCTAGGTGTCAGGTTTGGACCAGTGGGGGATGGGTCCTGAAAAGGACATGAGAGTCATCCTTACCAAAGGTGCTACCAATGCCTGACACCCCGTATCCCCCGACTACTACCCTCTGTCAACTAACTAACTAACTAACTAACTAACTAACTAACTAACTAACTAACTAACTAACTAACTAACTAACCAACCAACCAACCAACCAACCAACTAACTAACTAACTAACTAACTAACTAACTAACTAACCAACTAACCAACTAACTAACTAACTAACTAACTAACTAACTATCTAACTAACTGACTGACTGACTGACTGACTGATTGACTGACTGACTGACTGACTGACTAACTAACGTTACTCACGGGAATATACGGGATTACGGAGAAAGACGTTAACCCCTACCCAGGGAGACCGGCTCTGTGTAATTTGTATAATTATAATTTAAAAAGAAATAATAATTGTAAAAATACATGCCTAAACCCTATGTTACTGTATTTAGTCTTTAGTTATGAAATTGTCGTCCTAATCCAGCTTTACTGATGAAATCAAAAATTATGAACTTTACGTCTAAATCAAGTGTTGTTGTTAAAATCGTTTGTTATGAAAATGGCGTCTAAATGTACTGTTTCTGTTGAAGTCATTACTTATGACATTGACGTCTAAATCCATTGTTTTTGTGGCAGTCAGTAGTTATGAATTTGGCGTCTAAATCCAGTATTCACATTGAAGTCAGTAATTAAGAATTTGACACCTTAATACAGTGTTTCTGTTAAAGAATTAAATATGAAAATGACTTCTAAATCCATCGTCGCCGTTGAAGTCATTAATTTGGAAATTAACGTCTAAATCCTGTTTGGCTGCTGAAATCAATAGTTATGAATTTGACCTCTTAATCTAGTGTTGCAATTGAAGTAATTAGTTATGAAACTGATGTCTACATCCAATGAATACAATTGAAGTAATAAATTATAAACATAAACGTCTATATTCTAATTTGCTGTTGAAGGCATTAGTTATAAATTTGACACTTAAATCCCGTATTGCTGTTAAAGATATTGGTTATAAAAGTGACGTCTAAATCCAGTGTTGTTGGGCGGTCAAGACTAGTGTTAATGTAAAAAGTCGCTACTCAAAACCTGACGTCTAAATCGAGAATTTTGTTGAAATCAATTTTGAATCAAGAATGATATATTTCAGTGCCATGCCTGTCTTTTATGTGTTGCTAATCTGTCGTTTATTCTTCATTCAGCTATTCTTCTTTCTGTTATTTCAGCTATTCTTCTTTCAGATATGCTTCTTTCAACTTTCGTCTTTCGGTTATTCTTCTTTCAGTTGTTTGCCATTTAGCAATTTCAGTTATTCTTCTTTCATGTTTTGTTTTCAATTTCTTTCAGTTATGCTTATTACGGTTATTCTTCTTTCGCATATGTTTTGTTGTTGTTGTTTTGTTTTGTTTTAGTTATTCGTTTTTCACTTATTGTCACATTTGTCTTATTGGTTGTCTATTTCTGCGTTCAATGAATGAATCACCCAAAAAACGAGAAGTAGATTGTGAGCTTTTCTAAAACACGAATACAAGAGACAAATTGGACGTTGCTGCCAAAGCCTTCGTCAGCACAGGACAAACAAATACAAACCGACACAAACCTACATAAAACACACTATGACAATATTATGACAATGTTCTGCGTTCAGCAGCTCGTCTTTCAGTTATTTGTCATTCAATCATTCTTCAGAAATTTTGTTTTCTTATTTCCGTTCAAATATTCTTCTTTAAGATATTCATCTTTTAGTAATTCCTCTTTCATTGTCTTTCTGTTTTTCTTCATTACTGTATTCATCTGTCACGCATTCTTCCTTCAGCAGCTATCTTATTTCATCATAGAGGAAAGCCTATCACTTTTTCTGTCCAGCAGCTTGGCTTGAGTTTTGTCCATCATTAATTTATTAGCTCTCTCACACACACACTCTCTCTCGCTCTATTTCTCTCCTTCCGTCTCATTAAGCGAGGTCATAAAACATAATAGCCTTATTTAATGTGTGGCAGGAATGCCGGTTTTTAACCGTTTAAATCTGCCACATCACGTGGCTTGAAAGCTAAGCGATGTCAGAAAGACGAGAACGGACGCAGAAGTGCTTCACAGCCCCTGCCCACGCCTATCCGCACGCGGGACTATAAAGCTGTAATGTGGCGCTTTTTTAATGCTCACGAAGGTTACAGTGACATGGTGGAAAGCACTACAGCCGACGGCCATATCTGAATATATTGTAGCTCCTTCAGGTTATGCCCACATATTTGACGTCACTGCGTAAGCTGAGAACAGAGCAAGTGGATTGTGTGCCGTTTAAACTTCTTTCATATTTCAGGTTGCTGTTGCTTTGTTACTGGTTTCTAAGCTCTTCCGGGAACCGTTCCATACACGTACATTCACATACATCCTTATATAAACCCGACGTTCACGCCATGCCATGCGTAATGCGATATGAACAATCTACAACACTGCTGTGGAAATACCGGATCCAGCCCCCACCCCTCCCCCCTCCCGGAAAGCATAAAGTCTGGTTTGATGAAAATTCCTAAGACATCTACCAATTGTTGGCCAGGAAACACGTTCTCCATAAGGCATATTTGAACTGACCCAAAGCCAACATTAAAACAAATGTGCCTCCAATAACATCCGGAGAGTTATGCAGCGGACCCTCTGCACACGCGGAACTCCTGGCTGAGCAATAACGCTGATGAGATTCAAGGCTTTGCTGACAGTCATGATATGAAAATCTTCAATGACTCAATAAACTCGACTTATGACCCCACATCACCAGGCATGGTCCCCCTCCTTAGTGCAGATGGAGGAACATTGGTCACCGACATGAAATAAATCCTACAACGCTGGTCAGTGCATTTTAGCAACATACTATATGCAACCTCCTCCATCAATGATGAAACCATCAAACGCCTTCCTCGAGTCCCCACTACTTCTTGCTGACTCACCAACCAAAGTGGAAATTAACAAACCTATCCATTTAATTTCCAGCGACAAGACCCTCTGTCCTAACTCAATCTCGGCAGAGATCTACAAAGCAGGTTGACCGGTTCTAATAGAGCAGCTTCACTAGGTTTTTACAAATATATGGGTGAACGAGACCATGTCACAATATTTCAAGGACGCGTCAATAGTCCACCATTACAATCGTAAAAGGAAACCGTCAATATTGTGGCAATCACAGAGGCCTGTCCTTGCTCTCAATTGCTTGGAAGATACTCGCCAGAATTCTTCTCAATCGCCTCAAAAACGATCTCGAACAAGGTCTTCTTCTTGAGAGTCAATGTGGTTTTAGAAAAGAACTAGAAACTGTTGACATGATGTTTGCTGCAAGGCAGTTGCAAGAGAAATGAATGTTAGGAACATAATTCCGAAATGTTCTCCACTTTTATTTATCTTACCAAGGCTTTTGATACAGTCAGCAGAGAAGGACTATGCACGATTATGGCGAAATATGGCTGTCCACAAAAGTTTGTCCAAATAGTGTGGCTTGTTCATGATGTTATGCAAGCAATGAGTCCAGTAAAATGGTGAACTGTCTGAGCCCTTTCCTGTCACCAATGATGTGAAGCAAGGCTATGCCCTCGCACCAACATTGTTCAGCCTCATGTTTTCAGCTATGCTGACTGTGGCATGTGGATTTTATATATGAGAATTATTTTGTTAAAAGTGTCTAGGGGATCCATTTTGGGATTTAGATTTGACTCTCTTTTCACTTCTAGAATGCAAGGTGATCAGGGAAATTTGCCACAAATACAAGGAGAAAAACACTTCAATCCTTGAAACAATGGTATCTGTGTGTAGGTTTCCCCTCCCACTCCATCACCTTCTAAAGTTTATATAGTGCTAGAGGACATTGATTGTTTACAACATATAAAACAACCACTGTTGGACAAACATCAACAATTTTGGACAAAAAGTATCTGAGAAAATAATATCAACCTCATCATTAAGGGGTTATTTGATGCATGATAAGGCAGATGTGCTGAAGGCCCCCTGGGAGAATGGGATTAATGCAGAAGAACAGATAGATTATCATGGTCTAGTGAGAATGCAGAATTAAGGGGTGGTCAGAGGATCTGGTCGACTGTCGCCATTCAGAGGTAAAGCAAGACAGACATATGATCAGATTGCAACGGGCATCATTAGTATTGGAACTCTCCGCTGGCTGTTGAAGATGAGAACTGAGCGCTTATGGGAATGCCCCGAGAGCAGTGACGTCGGTTCTTGACTCAACTCGACTCATACCATGCTTTATATGTTTGTGGGATAGCAGGGCATAAGATACGCACTGGACAAATAAACATTGCTGTGAGATGAATGTAAAATTGGAGAGAAAATATTATCAACAAGCTTCTCATTGATCGAAAAAAAGTTCTACTGCCACCATTACATATAAAGCTTGGCTTGAGGATGCAATTTGTTAAGATACTGATCAAAGATGGTACCTGTTTTAATTACTTCTGCAGAAAGTTTCCAGAATTTAGCATAAACAAAATTAAAGCTGGAATTTTTGATGGACCTCAAATTAGAAAGTTTATAAACAATCCAAATTGTATTGATTCGATGAACATAACAGAGTCCACAGCCTGGCCATCATTGGGTTTAGTTGTTGTGCAAAATCTTGTGAGTAAGTTTACAGCAGATAATCATTCTGAAGTAGTTGAAAACATGCTGTCGAGTTGTAAGGGTGGAAGCAACAAGAGCATAAACTTGCACCACCCTCATAACCATTTACATTTCTTTCCAGAGAATCATGGCGAATTTAGTGAGGAGCAAGATGACAGATTCTGCCAAGATATAAAAACAAAGGAAGAGAGATATCAGGGACTTCAGGATGCGCACATAATGGCAGATTATTGTTGGCCCCTTAAACATGGCTGTGCAGGCATATCACATTCCAGGAATTCCTAGAATAGAAGCTTTTTGCGTATTGACTGTATATAAAAAAAATAGCAGTGGTAAAAGTTCAATACATTTTTGGTGTTTTATATGAAGGTAATAAATGCACAATAATTACATATATTATGATGGTAGATTGCAGTCAAATTGCCACTGATGGCACCTTTCTCAAGGCTTGTGCATAGCAATTGCCATACTAAGAAGGCTATTCTTAGTTATCTCGAAAACTAGAGCTGATAGAAAAAAATCTGATTACATTTTTAGAATCAGCAACGAAAAATGACACAAGGACAGCTATACAATTTAAAGCACCAACATGTGTGTAAACAAATGTTATCTATTGCGCATGGGACATTGACATAGGGGGAAATACTGTCACATGAAAGTTGTGAATATAAACAATGCATTTTACCATGAGACATGATAATATGCAGCCAGACACAAATACATACGCACATGCATAAACAGATTCATACATACTTACATTATTTACACAAACTGTGACAGTTATGCACCCATTCAATAACACACAAATACACACTCCCTCGCATACACATATACTCACTCACAACCTTAAACTCACTAACAAAATATTACTTACACACACGCACACGCGCATGCGCGCGCACACAGACAGACAGACACACAGACGCGCGCGCGCACACGCACGTATGTACATACATTCATACATACATACTCTTTTTCTCATCTCTCGCTCTCACTCTTTCTCTCTCTCTCTCTCTCTCTCTCTCTCTCTCTCTCTCTCTCTCTCTCTCTGTCTGTCTCTGTCTCACTCTCTCTCTTTCTACGCCTATATATCATTCATGCATACAGCAAGGCACACATATACACTCCTTTCTATATACACATAATCGACACACACACTTTCACACGTAAATACACACATGCTCACACATTCGTACGTTCACACAGTCACACCACACACACACCACATTTCCTTACATGCACATCCATATACCCACTGACAATCATAAACACTTAATAATCCACCCATTCATACTCCCTCTCTCTCTCTCTCTCTCTCTCTCTCTCTCTCTCTCTCTTGAGAGAGAGAGAGAGAGAGAGAGAGAGAGAGAGAGAGAGAGAGAGAGAGATTAACACATAGAGAGAGAAAGAAAAAAAGAGAAAGACAAAGAGACAGTGGGGTAAAAAGAAACATATAGACAGAAGAGAGAGAGAGAGAGAGAGAGAGAGAGAGAGAGAGAGAGAGAGAGAGAGAGAGAGAGAGAGAGAGTCAAAGATAAGTATGCAGAGGGATAGAAAAAGATAAACAAAGATCAGTATATCGAGAGAGAGAGAGAGAGAGAGAGAGAGAGAGAGAGAGAGAGAGAGAGAGAGAGAGAGAGAGAGAGGAGGTAATTAGGCGTACATAAAGAGAGAGAGACAAAAAGGGAGAGGTAACAAGCAATACACGGAGAAAGCGAAAGATAGAGATGGATAGAGAGAGAGAGAGAGAGAGAGAGAGAGAGATAAAGGAAGGTAAAAAAGACAAAGAGAAGTGCGCAGAGAGGAAGATATATAGAGCTAAATAGAAGTGCAGAGATAGTGAGAGATCGTGTCAGAGAGAGAGAGAGAGAGAGAGAGAGAGAGAAAATAGAGAGAGAGAGAAAATAGAGAGAGATAGTGATCACGAGAGAGAGAGTGAGCGAGATAGATAGATAGAGAGAGAGAGAGAGAGAGCGAAAGCCGGAGATAAATCGAGACTTAGTGATATTAAATGTTAAATGACAGGATGAGATATAAAATGATCAAAGCTGCAGAGTATTAACAAGTGAGATCGGTAGATAGGAAGCCGGGTGGATATGAGGACAGGCAGACAATATTTAAGTCAAACCGACAAACTTGTTCAACACCCACAATACCGCCGTCAGAAGAGAACACGTAAGCGCTTTAAACCTCAACAGCAATTGTGGAGAACGTGTTGTTTTGCCAAAGACCATGTTTTCATTTATAACATCAGTCGCGAGCCATACACAATTATTAATTTAATAATTAACCTGCTATATTAGATCAAACTGTAATTAACTCACCACTAAGGCGATGGCTGGAACAGTTTCTATTTAGTGAGGAGTGTGATGTTAACTGGTATTAGTTAATTAATTTATTAATGACAGCTAGAGACGCCCGAGAAGAAAATGGATTGACGACATCAAAGACATTGTACAAACACACGGAATGACATTATCCAGTTCTACACATCGGGCGCTGGAACACCAATTATTCCTCCCCGCGACGCTTAAAGGCAAAAGTGGAAGATGATGATGATGATGATGATGATGATGATGATGATGATGATGATGATGATGATGATGAATGAATGAATGAATGAATGAATTTGCTACTCGCACCTGTATTTCCAGTTTTGCGTCCGTACGTCTGGACCACAGCCGACTCACTGCGATGGTTAGTTGTGAAAAGATCTGCTGGCAGCATTAACTTGTTCCGAACACAGATGCATATTTCATTGTATGTCTCCTGAAAATGGGAAATTCATAATTGTCTATGTCTCGTTGATAGAAGATTTGCTTCATGTCGAGTTCCGACAGCGATTGCCTTGGCAGGGCCAGATCAAATGATTTTGCTGACCATATACGACCGCGGACCGAAAGTTCCCCACCCCTGACCTACAGCATACTTGGTATTATTTTAACAGATTCAGTGCCAAACAAAATGTAGGTTTAGACCAAACAAAGATGGCAGAATATGGGAAGTAGGGGTGTGTGGCGGTTCTGATTTAATTGATTTATTTGGTTGTTTCGGGATGTCAGGTTTAAAGATTGAGCACAACCCACTATTAGCAACGCTGATCGTATTCCGACACGAACCTAAGGGCTTGACCACGTCAGATTGGAAGCACTATATGATTTAATTGTTGGCAGGTAAGGGAGGTCGCTTTAGGCGATTAATCATCCCATGACACTCATCTCATCTCATCATGTTCATCTTGTACCTTGCGGTGTCGAGGTGAAGTATATACAGCATGAGAGTGCCCGCTTATGGGCTTCATGTCTCGATATTACCATGGACTCTGTTATTCCCTGCGTCTAACGTTTACGTAGTCAGCCTCTTCCTCTAGCTTTCCTCTGGTCTGTACATCATTGCTTGTTGTGGTATACTGTTAATTGGTAACCTACTTGCATGGCCAAACCATTTGACTTGCTGCCTTCTAATAAAATATAGTGCTGCTATAACACCCACTATAGTCATGATTTCTTCATTTCTGATCTTGTCTCTTCTTGATACATTGAGTATTCTCCTCAGGAATCTCATTTATTTGTTGTGATTTTTCTTTTCTCTTCTTCTGTCGTTGTTCAGGTTTGGCATCGTTAATATAGAGTTGGTAGGGAAGATTGTGTTGTAAAGTGCTTTCTTAGTAGTTATTGATACATGTTTGTTCTTTAGTTATGATCACGACCACTCTTCGCTCTTGGAGCGCCTAAGATCAGATAGAAGAATGCACCTCTTGGTGGTATCTTGCCTATGGACAAGGGGGAGGTGGTCGTGCGTTTGTGGGACAAGGTGGAGAAGGCGGAGGAACAGACTGAGAACCCATATGTGGAAAGAATGAGATTGCGGGGGATCGGCAGGGGTTCTGGAAGAATCTCAAAACTGAGAGGGAAGACCAGGAGAACATTTAATCAGATAGCGGTGGGAACAATTAGTAGTATGACTCTCCGCTGGCTATTGAACGAGGGGACTGAGCACGTATGGGAATGTCCTGAGTGCAGTGATGTCGGTTCTTGACTCAACTCAACTCAACATGTTCTTTAGTATTGATGCCATTTGTCCAATGAGTTGATTTGCCTTATTGCATCTATTTTCAATCTCGTCTTCTGATTTGCCATTTGATGATATTTTGCTTCCTAGTATTTGAAACTCTTTACTTGATTCAAGGGATGCTCGTTTAGGTGAATCATTGTTGCTTTTTCTTCTTTAGTTATAGTCATTATCTCTGTTTTACTTGTGCTAATTTTCATGTTATGTTCCCTACACATTTCGTTTAGACTATTCATGTGGTCTTGTAATTCAGCTTCTGATTTTGCTATTAGTGCTTGGTCGTCCACAAACAGTTGTTCTCTAATGGTTAGATTTGCAGATAGTTCTTCTTCTGTGTTCTCGTCATGCGGTGTTCTTGCGGTCTCTGTTTGGCTGGTTTCTTTACATATGTTGTCATGTATGTTATGAACAAGAGAGGGGACAGGACACAACCTTACCGTACTCCGGATCTTATGGCACTTAATCAGTTAAATATTAATTATTGGGAAAAGTTATCTATTGGATAATAACATATTTTAATATTCTAAGTACAGCTAATGTGAACAAATAATACTGTACAATGTATATTTCTCCTTTATATTTCTCCCACGGAGAGTAAAATGTATAATTTGTACCCCCGCACCGAACATGTGTCTGCAATGTACAACTGCATTGTGAATATCCCTTGACATTTCATTTGTTGTTAAGTAGGCTGATCTTGAAATACGACGTCTAGTTGTAATCACGAGTCGTATCCCTATCCTAGTTTAGTGTTGGTTTAATTCCTTGAGCCAACTAAATCTGGCATTTTAGTGTTTATGTTTGCTTCCTCCCAGAAAAACACATTTGTTCTGTGTGTTGAAAGAAAAATAAATTATGGGTAGAGAGCTTAGGTAGTGTGTTACGTACTGATGTAATGACATGCGGGATCCAGTCTTCATTTTCTTGAACTATTTAAGAGGTATTGAGGCCTACTGTAAATACTGAGCAAACACCACATTTTCCTAGCTAAGTCTGCACATGATGGGTGATTTTGTCAATGCCACGCCGGGCACCGTAGCTTTTCAAGAGATTTGCTGGTCCTCATTTCAGACTGGGAGCCGAAGGGAACTTTTAAAACTCCCCTTCTATGGGGAGAGTTTTTCAGCTTGAGGTTTTGTATCTATATGATTTAGTTAATGTTGCGTTATTTTTACCTGACGAGATTACAGTCAGGTCTTAGTCAGATATGACTGAGCTACTGAATGACAGTAGACGGTACTACTTGCTTTCTGTTAGCGCCCAATGTTTGGCGGCGGTCACCAAACCCGACGCCCTACGTTGTGTCAACGGCTTCGGGCGAAGGAGTGCAATTGGGAGGGTACAAGCCTTACCCTAGTTCGAGGAAATGCAACCTAAAGACTAAGTGTCAAGGCTTCGTCAGCAGCTTATCTAGGATAGAAGTTCCCACGAGCGAGCAGTTAGAGCATTGCTTTGCTAATCCGGCAGCTTCTGCAGCTTGTCTTGTTCCAGACGCGTTACTGTTACCTTTTCTTTGGAGTAAACAAGGCAGGCAGAGAGAGGAATCATGCTGCATGGGCAACACTTGAACTCTAATTTCAGCTAAGGATGTGTGCTATGGAGAGATATAACTCCATTTTACAAACTATCGTCTATCTCTATCGTAGACGGCATTATGCCAGTAAATCATTTGACGAGATGCAGATGCAGCATATTATGCCACGCAATACATTGTGCAATCTATTGTTTGTGTCTTCATAATTCAAATATAATAATACAGACAACCCAACAACAACGACGATTAAAAACAAGGTACCTGGATTAATTATTCATATTTATTTGTAATATGACAACGGCATCGACATTTTCATGGAAGAAATAATTTGTGTATATTATGAAATTAAAAAACTAATTTCAAACATAAATATTAAATGGACTGGCATTGTTAATATTACATACATTATTTTATAAGATGGCCGTTATTACACAGGGAGAAATAGGAACTCAAAATGCATAATATATATGATAATCAGTATACACTTTATCAGATGACGAGATACGTAAACGAGAAAACGACATAAACATTTAAAATAACAAGTATTTGATTATAAACTGACAGGCGGTCAGCATGACCGGATGGATAAGATCGCCTGTTTTTAAACTTCCGGTGTGCTGATGCCGAGATAGCGTGTTCAACCCCTACCCCGGCCAGTTGGACTAAAATGTTGACTTCTCGCACTTGACTTGGGGACGTAAATTAGAAGTACCTCGGAAGTCGGAGTGGGTGCGCCTGATAGCGAGGTCACTGGTAACAGGGAAAGCTAATCTACAAGCAAATATCAGTCCAGGCCATTAGAAGTAGTAGCACGTGTGTGGACTACACAACATCATCTGAAGTAAGAACTTCATCTGAAGTAAGAACATCATCTGAAGTAAGAACATCATCTGATGTAAGAACATCATCTGATGTAAGAACATCATCTGAAGTAAGAACATCATCTGAAGTAACAACATCATCTGAAGTAAGAACATCATCTGAAGTAAGAACATCATCTGAAGTGAGAACATCATCTGAAGTAAGAACATCATCTTAAGTGAGAACATCATCTGAAGTAAGAACATCATCTGAAGTAAGAACATCATCTGAAGTAAGAACACAGTTGGGATAGTCATATTAGTGGGTACAACACGCCTACTGGATCAACTTGCCATCAAGCGTTGTAGTCTACAGAAGATGTCGATATGCAGTCGAACAATCTGTCACGTTCAAGGTGCAATGTTAGTCGAGTTTTTGGCATTAAGTTTATAATACCGGGCGCTTGTAAGCCCTCATTACACTTTGTATGCAGAACAAATTTGAAAAATAAAGTACATGATGTCATAACAAAATGTGCTTCATAGTTCATCGTGAAGCGATACGCAGCGAATGGCTGTCTTATGCTGGAATAATTCTTTGCACTCCAAACAGAATGGTGTTATCAACGGAAGAAAGAAGTGTTTTCAAATTTGTTCTACATACACAGAAACTCCGTGTATATGGTCCCTGTTGGCCCTGCTGAACACAGTATGATAATTCTGTTCCCAGAGAGTTTGTTATGGCTGCGTCCGAGTGCCTGGAATTATATTTGGGTTGTGAGCAGTTGGAATTCACTAAGGTACCCAATGAGTACCAAAAGGCTATATCAATCCAAACTACTCATCATCATGTGCCATGCTAATAAGCTTGGACAGACATGTTTCGCCATCTTACACAATCATCAGAGTCATGGATCAGCTCCGTGTTCATATTCCGACAATGTCATGTGGTCAAGACATCCAGATATTTACTTCTCTGCCTTCCCCTTGTTCTTTTACCCCTCAATGTTGCCAGTTGTCACCAAGTTCTCTAGTTTATTTCTTCTCATAACGTGCCCAAATTAAACGCCCATCTGGAGATCATCTGCCATATCCTGCACCCATCTTTCCTTTAGCATTCCACTTACTCTCTTCCCCGGCATATGCACTTCCGTTATTGTTTTCACTCCAAACTTTTATGACGTTTCAAGTGACCAAAATATTTCCATTTTCTTTATTTTATGGTCTTTAGTAGCCAACCCTCTTCAATATTCAGATCGTGTCGTATGGATGCATTTGTTCCTTTCTGTATCCAAGATATTCTTTGAACCCTTCTATATCATTTATATTCACATGCGTGTAGGAGCTGTTCAACTTGGTACATAATGAATAATAATAATAATAATAATAATAATAAGTCTTTATTTTCAAAGGGTTAAGAATGAATGAAAATATTAGATATGGTAGAAGAACAGATCTAGCAAGTTTAGCCGAACATGACAATGTTGACGAGGACCGCGAGCAGAAATCTGCATCACTTTGATTTTATCTGACGCACAAACTGCTCAGGTGGGCAGAGAAGTAAAGAAAAACCTAAAGAACATTCCTAAACGCCTTCGAGAGTATAGTATATACACAGGGTGTTTGTAAGGTCTCCCTACACTTTGTATGTAGAACACATTTGAAAAAATGAAATTCATGATGTCATAAAAATGTGTATAAGTTTGTAATGTACAATCCATCCACCATATTCCCTGCCGGTAAGCGTGGGCGGTCATGATTCGCCATTTCACTCGATCACCAGAGTCGTAG
Source organism: Cepaea nemoralis (assembly GCA_014155875.1). NCBI lineage: Eukaryota > Metazoa > Mollusca > Gastropoda > Stylommatophora > Helicidae > Cepaea > Cepaea nemoralis. The sequence goes on from JACEFZ010013317.1 coordinate 99,724, forward strand.
ATCAGCTCAGTGTTCCTCTCGGCTATGCCACCTGACCAAGCCATCTAGGTATTTATTTCTCCGTCTTCCTCTTGTTCTCTTTCCCTCGATCTTGCCCGTTGTCACCAAGTTCTACTATTTAGTTCTTCTCATAACATTTCCACAATATTTTGACTGTCTGCGTCTAATTTCTCTAATCAGTGTAAGATTTTCATTTGTTTCTCGTAGGACTTTGTCACTGGTTTTTCTGTCTGTCCATGGTATTTTTTGTATTCTCCTCAGAAACCACATTTCCACAGCTATCAGATGTTTTTCAGCTTGTTTGCTCATTGTTCTAGCTTCACATCTATACACCAGTACAAGTTATATGTATCACCTCAGCTCTTTTTTTCTCGTTGCAATTGACATCGTTTTATTGGTCAGTATATTTTTCATCTTGCAAAAGGCTCATTTCGCAATGCCAATTCTTGTTTTAATCTCTTCATGGCATCCCCCATCAATGTCTTACTTTTATTTGAACTGTAACAGTTTGCAGTGTACCAGTTCGCACTTTTGACTTAACAGTAATACGTTCATAATGTACCATTTCTTGCTTTAAGTCGTACAGTACCAATTTGTTCTACATACAAAGTGCAGTGAGACTTTACAAACATCCTCTAGTAAGAAGGTAATGAAAAGAACCATTTTGTATATTCCTTGATGCCTATGTTTTGTTGGCACATCCCTTACAGGACATTGCAGTCAATACCAGCATTTTTCAGCTGCTGTTAATGTGAAGCGTAGACAATGAGCAGCCAAGCTGAAAAACAGCTGATGGCTGTGGAAATGTGGTTTCTGAGGAAAATGCTAAGAATACCATGGACAGACAGAAATACCAATGAACAAGTCCTTCAAGAAACAAATGAAGATCGTAAACTGATTAGAGACATTAGACGTAGACAATCATAATTGTTTGGGCATGTTATGAGAAGAAATGCATTGGAGAACTTGGTGACGACGGGCAAGATCGAAGGGAAGAGACCATGGGGAAGACCCAGAAGTAAATACCTGGATGGCTTGGCCACGTGACATGGTCGAGAGAGGAACACAGAGCTGATCCACGACTCTGGTGATCGAATTACATGGCAGTACATGAGCGCCCACGCTTATCGGCATGGCACATGATGGATGGATGGTTGATGTACTAGGCAAGATTACTCTCAGTAGTTTGCCATTGCTTTCTGAGTGACCGACTCACATACCCCGTAAGTTACCGACGCGGCGAGAACAGCTACCAATTCTCGCGCACATCACGTCACTCACAAGCGTATACGGGATTACGGAGAAAGACGCTAACTCCTAGGCCAGGGTGATGTCTATATGGTCACTTCAATATAAATGCATATGGTGCTATCTGTCGCTTGTCGTCCCTGGGGGGAAAGTGGAATCAACAAGTACACCTGTTAATTATCCTTTTCTAAGCTTTCCTCTGCTGGTGGACCTTTGTCTACACACCCCCTTGTTATTTAAAGTCTTTTGATCACTATCTCTCTCTCTCTCTCTCTCTCTCTCTCTCTCTCTCTCTCTCTCGCTCTCTCTCTCTCTCTCTCTCTCTCTCTCTCTCTCTCAGACAATATCCCTCTTCCCGTTCCTTCAGCACATAACCCCACAAGCACAGGTTTCGAACAACATGATAAAACATTTATTGCAGAAAAGTGTAATTTGGGTGTGTGATGTATGTGTTTGGATATATGTGGTGTGATCTATCTTGAATGTGTGTTACAATATAGTCTAGGATCAGCATCAAAGTTTGTCCTCATTATACAGCCATTCGACGTCACCATTCACATAACAGGAAATAGCTGACCAAGGGTTGTCTTTCTGCCTGATGCTGATTTTCTTCCCACTCTGTTCTGGAAACTCTTAAATAATATAGTATCCACGGATTTATTTTTGTTAGTTCTTGTCATTCACATCACATATATAAATCCGTTCAATGGGAAATTATTATAGTTCAGTTAATATCTGATCATCAATGTTTTCTTCACTTACTTATGGTCCTTTAGTTCTTCACACACGATATAACGGTCGGTAATATATTCATGGTATTAAAGAAGATAAACACCGATCCAACCACATATAGTCTATCCACTGCAGTTGTCACTCATGGAAAAATGTTAATGCACGTTTTTTCCTTTCTGTAGGGTTTATCGTAAATATTTCTGTTCGTCACGTGCTATTGGTATTAAACACCTTCATTGAGCATCTCATGTAGAGTGATGCAGTTAGTGTTCCTTTTAACTCCACTCTTGACTGACCGTCTTGTTAAACAGGTTTTACAATTTGCGATCCTTTATTAGTTCATGAGAGTATTGCCAATTTCCTCTGTTCAGATTTGTAACAACTTTCCATTTCTAGTGCGGGGAACTTGTTGAGTAAAACAACAGCCTGTGAGAGAAACTCAACTCCGACCTATGATATGTGAATGTAGGTAATAGGCTATATTCAGTAAGTAACCTCCATAGATCATACTAGAGCTATATTCTTGTATAAGACAGAATAGTTCAGCACTCTACCCTATACAAAGTAAAAGAAAGAAACCCCAAAGAAAACACATAAATCCTATTGTAGACTTATCCTTCTGAAGCCTCCATCTATAATCACCTTATTTAAACTTCTTCAGGCCTAGAAGTAAATCAGTTAATTCCCATGAAGGGACAGGGCTGGTTATCTTTACACAACCTAGACTCTGTGATATATTTTCTATTACGGCACTGAATTAAATCCACACCCGCCGGTTTTAAATGCAATCTTCAACTGATTTTAAAACGGTAATTTCAGTCCACAGTTATTTTCTTGAACTACGTCACTTGTTTTGCTCTTAACCCATCAGCCTCTGTTCTTTTTCCTGGTCATTTGATCTCCGTACAACCGTACTGACCACCTTCTTTGATAAAGACGATCTCCCGGTATATCATTGTTTTTCCGTTGTTCAAAGGACTCCGTTCACAGTATTTCAACGCGATCCAACTGTTTGATCATGCTCCGAACTTACCGGAGATAAACGATCTTTCTGGGCATCGGTGATTCTCCGTTCAGTCAAATACGGACTCTGGTCTTTGAACTTTTCCGGTGGACAATCTTCCGTTCCCCACGGGACTTCGCTTCCGTCTCCAATCAGTACGTCTAGTGTTTAAAGTAACGATCGCTGTCCTTTGAAAATTACAGGAGCGTCAACTTCTCACCATAACTGTTTCTGTCGTTTAATCCATTAGGAGCGACACCTGCCAGCCATCTCACGACACTATCCCCATACATTGTATAGACCAATAGACACCAGGTGTAACGTGGTAAATGCCACACTGGTTGCCTTTATATTACAGGATATTTTCTGGACATTTAGGCTAGGTCAATCTGGGATCTCACTTTTTCACACCCGCCTCAAAGCGGATTTGAACCCATGATCCCTGGCTGACAGGAAAGCTACTGGGTATTTAGTGTTAGCTCCATTTTTAATAGATTAATAGGCACTCGATGGGTGATGTTATCAAAATCACAATGTCCGCCTTTACTTCGTAGAATATTTCCTGGTACTTATTTTAGACTGCGCTGGCCGGGGAGCTCATACCAATTGTTAATAAAAAAAATTATCTGATTCGATGGGAATGTGAACACATGGCCAATAAGCCGAAAGCAAATGTACCAGTCACTGAGTTGCGGCGTTTCCCGAAAAGAGAAGTAATGACACAATGGAATTTCAATATGGCACAACGATATTTCCTGACTGAATTGTGTCTTTCTTTCCACTAAGGAATAACTCGTGAACCGAAAGACAATGTTGGCACGAGGTATTACCATTCAGAAACAAGAATTCCAAATTCATTCACAGCTCACGTGGAAATAATGAAATGTATGCTCAGAAAGCAGGATACTAGATAGAAAACAAACAATAATAGTAATATAAGCCACATCATCATCATAATCATCATCATTCAGTTGCCTGTCTTGTGCGGAACTTCCACTTTACAATAGTTTAGAATTTTCTCTGTATCATACGTCAGATGCCTACCTCAGATGTTGTCATATGTCACTTATCTGTATCATACGTCAGAAACATCACTCTAACGAGACATCACTCTCCCGAGACACCAATCTCCCTAGATATCACTTTCCCGAGACACCACTTTCCCGAGACATCATTCTCCCGAAACGAAATAAGATCTGGGAATAATGTCCCGTACTTCAACATGCTGGCAACATACCAGAACAACCATCAACACAAACAGGCACTGAGAAACCAATTAACTCAGCGCCAGAACAAATGGAAAAAAAAACAACAAAAAAAAACAACCAAATTACATCTAACTGCAGCAAAAACAAAAATAACAACCCATAAAACAGTTGTGTTTATCATTGAAGAGAAATTACGGAACTTGAGCAGTTTTAAATATCTGGGTTCACTGTTAATTGAAGCAGGAAATGTCATGATATATATTACAAGAACGAGCATTGCTCTGCAAAACCTAAAGCAATACACCCTTTTTGCACTGGAGTAGATAGGACAACAAACCTTAAGAGTTCTAAGAGTGGCCACACGCGGGGGCTGGACTTGGATATGCTTGCTTGCTTGCGTGTGTTCGTTGGCTTGAGCTCCCACGCGAAGTCCTGTATGTCGGATGAAGGCACCCTGTTGTCCAACATCAGTGTGATGTCATACAGGACCTGAGGTTTGCGTGAGTATCCATTGTCCCATGTCTGGCTTATTGGTGTGCAGACTGGTGGTTTCTCGCCGTACAGGCAGACACTCTCTGACTTCGGAGGAATCGGCGATCCTACTGACTTTAGCCAGGACCCCGAAAGGACCTGTTGCCCAGGACGCTCGGCGAGGACGCGTCAATAGGTCTTGGCCAATATATAACCCGGCCCTGGTGCCTTGGAAACACCTCTGCGTCCCACGTGGATAAACACATAAGCTGCAGCATACCTTTGAATGTGAGTGGCAAAAGGGACATTAAAGTATGATGTGGGCTGAAAATAGAGCAAATTGATCTATCCAACAGGAACGTAATGTTGGCGTTAGTTAATTGCATATCCTTTACAGGACGTCGTAGATAACCCCAGAATTTTTTCTTTTGCCATTTGTGATCTCTTGGCAGGATTACGTTCTGTGGTTTGCTATCGCTTTCTGAACGACCGGCACCCATACCATTTAGTAAAAAAAACACCCCATCGTAAGCAGGTCTAAACACCGCAATTGTGTTTTGAACGCGGTATGCGGGATTACGAACTGCAACCGAAACCCCTTTGTCATGGAGCCGGCTAGTGGTGATGAAGATTGATTATTAAGACACATATAATTAAGATCGGCATGGCTGAATGGGTAAGAGTGCTCGGTGATGTTGATGTAGTGGGTTCAACTCTTACATCAGTCAGCTGGACTAAAATGTTGATTTCTCGTCCCTGACGTGGGGACGTGAATTACAAGTACTTCGGAAGTTGGAGTGGGTTCACCTGGTGGTGAGGGACACTGGTAATAAGAAAAGCTATTTCACACGCAAAGTTCAGGCGGTGTACTCCCCAGTAGAGGCAACTACAAGAAGTAGTAGCACGTGAATGGAACACACACACACACACACACACACACACACACACACACATACACACAAAACAATGGAAAATTGAATAATTAGGGGCATATTAAAAGACATGAGATTAGGTACTTGTTGTTGTTGCTGCTGTTGCTGCTGTCTTCCACCTATGTCGTTAGGCGTTTTGGGAGAGGGTGGGGGTGTTTATTGAAGTTCCAGTGCCGTGATTCATGAGCATGTTTCTAGGATCAAGTAAATTCTCTACCTGTTTGCTGGACTTGGTCCTTACCTACTTGACCCTCACGAGTGTATGGAAGCGATAAATATGGACTAAAGTGGATCGCGTAAGCGAGGAAGATGAGGAAAACAACGTAGGTCGTGGATTCAAGATGGTATAGGTAATTTATAATTATTTTATAGCGACAATAGTAACTCCCACAGTCCAATGTGGTCACTGACAAGAAGGGAAGCAATGGCAGACTGCCTTCTTTACAGATGCCTAAAAACTCACGATTCGCCTTCTTCACAGAAGCAAAGGAAAGCACGCGCGGAATGAGAAAGTGTAGAAAAAAATGAAAACTTTAAAGAGATAGGAGAAATTAGATGTGGTCAGTCCGGATTTATTTGAGCACGTTGTGCCGCTCAATAACCTGAAAACTTAGTGACAACTGGCACAATTGATATGACAAGAGCAAGAGGATACGATGAAATAAATATCTGTATGGCCTGGCTCCATGGCATAATCGAGACAAAAACAAAAACCTAATCCAAGGCTCTGATGATTGTGTTATGGCTAACTATGACCGCATACCCTTATCGACACGGCACATGATGATGATGCTGTCTTTCTCCCAAAGAAAGGGGGCAATTGACGTCAACAAATACGCACAACAAATAATTTCCACCGAGACAGTGTAAAAATTACGAAAAGACTGTCGTGATTAGCTGTCTGGTTTTTGTATACAACAAATAAACCAACATCACTCCAGATGTCAGATGTCACTTAAAAATTCGTCATAATGACATTATGATAACATGCTTTTTGGCAATATTTTAACAATTTATATCAACTGAATATTTTGTTACAGTATTTTAAATACAGCCAGACATTTTCAATCCCCATAGAAGCGGATTGTAAAAAAAAAATATCAGCTGGGCTGACTAAGTAGAACCAGTTTTAAATGGGCACCAGGAAACGTCAGGGAGGAAAAGACGGCCCGACTGATGCTAACCACATGACTCCTCGAGTGTCGGCCGGTTTTTAACAATAGTGGGACAGCGCCATACACGCATTTGGTTGACGTAAAGATAAGACAAGCAGTCGACCTAACCGACTGATGATAACCACATGACTAATCGAGTGTCGGCCGGTTTTTAACAATAGTGGGACAGCGCCATACACGCATTTGGTTGTCGTAAAGATAAGACAAGCAGTCGACCTAACCCAAAGGATTTATAAATAAATACACACGTATTGTCTGTCGCTCATTGAAGTAGTGGTAAGAAGTAGAGACTAGAGGACGCACTAGACAACATAAAACTTGAAAGCTATAGTTGCCAACCGGTATTCGAACCTGTCACCTTCAAATGACGATAGTGCCTCCCTGCAATAACAAGTGTACATCGACACAGGCCCAACTAGACTCTCTAGCCTTTAAAGCTTCCTGTGCCCAGGTGGTTGTATAACGTACTCTCTAGCCTTTAAAACGTCCTGTACCCTGGCGGTGGTATAACGTACTCTCTAGCCTTTAAAACGTCCTGTACCCTGGCGGTGGTATAACGTACTCTCTAGCCTTTAAAACGTCCTGTGCCCTGGCGGTGGTATAACGTACTCTCTAGCCTGTAAAGCTTCCTGTACCCTGGTGGTGGTATAGCGTACTCAACCCTAAATAGGTCAGTTGGGCTCATCCTTGACTTCTCGTTCAGAAAACAATGGCAAACTACCCAGAAAATCTACCTGTAGTTTGAGTGGATCGTAACTTTCTGCAAAGGGCAAGCGACATTTAATATTTAAAAAAAAGATAAGACGTAATTAGCTGGTTCCATTGCCATATATGTAACACAAAGAAATATCTGTTACTTGGCATCACTCGAGAGCATTGAAATAGCACGAGAAATAGTTCACGAGTATTGATCAACACTCACTGAAGTAAGGGAAACAGGTAAAGATCAGAATAAACACTAGACGATATAAAAATTGACAGATTTAGGAACTCCGGAATTCCAACCTGCTGTCCTTAAACCTCCACAGGTCCTTGCTCAAGGAACAAGTGTACTTCAATGAACGGCCGAATATTTCGCCAAAGATTTCCGTATGGTTTGTCAACATCAGATTTCGTGTATGAATTGTCAACGTGAAATTTCTTGTGTTCTCAAATTCAGATTGCCCATTTTTTTTTTTTCTTATTTTTTTCTTCATCTTCGATAGTCCGATATTTGTTGTTTTGTTTTGGGCCTAATTGGGCTGTGCCTGTTTACAACAGAGCTGTGATATTTGCGCGTATAGGCGAAGATACATCCGTCTTTGTCTGGCGTCAGGTGATTGGGTTAGCCTGTTCAGGTGTTTTAAATGACGCTCGAGACTCAAAGTTATGACACAAAATCTTCGGTGGATTATATCTGGCACACACCACGTCATGTCTGGCTGCTGTTGTTGTTGTTGTTGTTGTTGTTGTTGTTGTTTGTGTTGTTGTTGTTGTTGTTGTCTTGTTGTTGTTGTTGTTGCTGCTACTGCTGCTGTTCTTGTTTGACTAACTGATTCAAAACAATGTTTTCCCGTAGTGAATTTGAATAACGAAGACACAAACAATAGATTGCACGATTTATTGCCTGGCATATTTCGCTGCATCTCGTCAGGTACATACTGCAGAACTCACACAACTTACGTGAAATTAACTAGATAAATCCTTCAAGTTGAAATATACACAATTTCGCACAGTAATGTCGATTGTCTACCACGGTAATTTTAAGCTGACTAACATGTCTTTCTGTTTACACAATTCTGGCTTGCGTTGATAGATCATAATTGCTTCTGCAAATTTTAACAAGCGAGTATTCTGTGTTCTAAACAACACGCGAAATGCAGTCTCTCTGGACACAACATGGCGACTGGCCAGAGCTTCACACCTGTCCAGTACAAACGGGGCTTAGTACGGACCTTGTTTGACCGTGCTAGAAAGATATGCACCCAGGACACACTGACAGAGGAATTTGAAACTCTGAAGAATGTCTTAAACCTGAATGGGTACTCCACAGGATTTATAAAGCGCCATTGCCAACAGCCCAAACCCAAAGCAGACGTAACTACAGTCCCTAAACTCAAGGTATTCATCCAGCTAACCTTTCGAGGGGATGACGTAATGCAACGTCTACAAGACCGGCTTACTACAGCAGTAGGTCAAACATTCTGTGCGGCAACTCCAGTCATTAGATGTAAAACCGTACCCATTCCTACACCAACAGTCAAAGAGCCTGTTCCTCTGTACGCCACAAACAATTGTATTTACCAATTCACATGTAGATGCCAGGCCGTTTACATTGGCCGAACGGAGAGACAGCTTAACAAACGGGTGTTAGAACACATACCTCAATGGGTCAACAAGATACAACACACAGGAGATGATAGCCACGAGGAGCCGACACACCGGAAGCTCCCGGCGTCTTCAATCGGCAAGCACATTGTTGCCAGTCGCCATGTTGTGTCCAGAGAGACTGCATTTCGCGTGTTGTTTAGAACACAGAATACTCGCTTGTTAAAATTTGCAGAAGCAATTATGATCTATCAACGCAAGCCAGAATTGTGTAAACAGAAAGACATGTTAGTCAGCTTAAAATTACCGTGGTAGACAATCGACATTACTGTGCGAAATTGTGTATACTTCAACTTGAAGGATTTATCTAGTTAATTTCACGTAAGTTGTGTGAGTTCTGCAGTATGTACCTGACGAGATGCAGCGAAATATGCCAGGCAATAAATCGTGCAATCTATTGTTTGTGACTAACTGATGTTCAAACTGCTGACTCTTACACATCATGAAGATTTGAGGCGTAGTGATAACTTTGTTTACATCATAGCTGCACTCCTCAAGTTCACGTGATGCGGTATCCGAGCGTGGCGCTAGGCGTGGGTGCTGATTACCTACCACCAACCCATGTACGAAGGGGCTTCACATGAAAACCTTAAAAGTGTGATATGAATTATAATAATCATGCCATTTTTCTTATAACCTGTCAATATTGATGTTAAGGATGTTAGGATTGTTAGGCACGTGACATCTCTGAGTAGACTAATACAGTGATGTCATAACTACAGTTTAAAGATGGCCGCTCCTATTGACGTGCACCAAAGAGGAGCAGCGTTCTATTATCCGTTTATTTGATCAGTGTAGGGATGACAGCTATAGAATTGTATCGGCGAATGAGGGTCCAGTATGGTGATGTATGCCTGTCAGTCCCGCAAGTGTATGTGTGGAGTAAGAAGTTTCACAACGGCGTGACTTCTGTGACAGACTGTTCCCGACCGGGTCAGGCACGCCTAGCAGTGACCCCAGAGTAGATTTTTTCCTGCAGGAATCTAAGCATTTTATCGGCAATGGAGGACTTGCATTGAACGCAGTAATGACTACATTGCAAAATAATACATTTGTTCTGTACTTTTTCAGAATATTTTCATATATCAATCACTCACACACACACACACACACACACAGACACACACACACACACACACACACACGCACGCACACACACACGCACGCACACACGCACACACACGCACAAGCGTATTTAAGGTTTTCATTTCAAGCCAGCTCGTAATTTTCTATAACTGTTTCAGTCTCCAAGCGTGAGTGCACAGCGTGGGTGCCGATTATCTATCATCTCCCATATAATTTGCTACAACAGTTTCAGTCTCCAAGCGTGAGTGCAAAGCGTGGGTGCCGATTATCTATCATCTCCCATATAATTTGCTACAACAGTTTCAGTCTCCAAGCGTGAGTGCAAAGCGTGGGTGTCGATTATCTATAATCTCCCATATAATTTGCTACAACAGTTTCAGTCTCCAAGCGTGCAAGATGCATGGTCCCCGGCTGGCTCCATCACAGCGAAGACAACCGCCTTTCGTGACAGCGATCGTCTGCAACAGTCAATCATTCCTGGTTGCCCTTTATTTTCTTAGGTCACAGTGTTACCATTCGCTTCCCTGGTGTCTCCAGGTTACACATTATATGTGGTTTGTCAGTATGAGATTGTGTGTCTAGTTTGTCAACATGAGATTTTGTATCTAGTTTGTCAATATCACATTTGTGTCTAGTTTGTCGACATCCGATTTAATGTCTAATTTGTCAATATGAGATTTTGTTTCTAGTTTGTCAACATGAGAATGCGTGTCTAGTTTGTCAACACAACATTTGTTTCTAGTTTGTCAACATCTGATTTTGTGTCTAATTTGTCAACATGAGATTTCGTGTCTGGTTTCTCAACATCAACCTGCGTTTAATTTGTCAACATCACATTTGCTCCCTGGTTTGTCAACATGGAATTTTGTCCCGTACTGTCAATATCAGATATCGCGTCTGTGTTGACAAAATCAAATTTTGAATGTGCTTTGTCAACGTCAGATTTCCAGTTTGTATCGTCAACCTCAGAGTCTAAACGTTTGCTTCAAGACAAGGCTTCTTGTTTGTATTTTCCAACATGAAATTCTGATTTGTTTTGTCAAACGTCGTATTTCCAATTGAATTGTCAACATGAAATTCTGTATCTCTTTTGTCACCATCGTGTTTCCAATTGAATTGTCAACTTGAAATTCTGATTCCGTTTTGTCAACATCGTACTTCCATTTGTATTGTCAACATGAAATTATGATTCCACTTTGTCAACATCGTATTTGCATTTGTATTGTCAACATGAAATTCTGTATCTCTTTTGTCACCATCGTGTTTCCAATTGAATTGTCAACTTGAAATTCTGATTCCGTTTTGTCAACATCGTATTTGCATTTGTATTGTCAACCTGAAATTATGTACCTGTTTTGTCAACATCGTGGTTTTTAATTGGTTTGTCACCATGAAATTCTATATCTGGTTTGTTAACATTGTATTTCCAACTGTGTTGTCAACATGAAATTCTATATCTGGTTTGTTAACATTGTATTTCCAACTGTGTTGTCAACATGAAATTCTATATCTGGTTTGTTAACATTGTATTTCCAACTGTGTTGTCAACATGAAATTCTATATCTGTTTTGTTAACATTGTATTTCCAACTGTGTTGTCAACATGAAATTCTATATCTGTTTTGTTAACATTGTATTTCCAACTGTATTGTCACCATGAAATTCTATATCTGGTTTGTTAACATTGTATTTTCAACTGTGTTGTCAACATGAAATTCTATATCTGTTTTGTTAACATTGTATTTCCAACTGTGTTGTCAACATGAAATTCTATATCTGTTTTGTTAACATTGTATTTCCAACTGTGTTGTCAACATGGAATTCTATATCTGTTTTGTTAACATCGTGTTTCCAACTGTCTTGTCAACATGAAATTCTGTATTTGTTTAATCAGCGCCAAATTAGATGCCGATGATTTAACATAATTTAAACTTGTTTACGTCTTGTCCAGACACGACATCTGCTGTGATTAGGTCCTTCACGCTACGTCAACTGCTACAGTCCAACAAACATCAAAACAACCACCACCCGCAACAACAAAAATTAAGCTGCAGATTTGTCAGAAACTGAAACTGTCATTAACAGAGCAATGCGAAACAATCTGAAACTGGCACCCAGAGAATGATTTACGAAACAAAGAAACTATTTAAAGACGCGACGAAACGCCCCAGTTACGGAAACAATACAAATGTAACCCCGTGTTTATGTAAATTATACAAAATAACAACTACAACAATATTATTCAGCCGTCTGCGAACAAGCAAACTTGCAGAACCCATGGATGCGGTTTGTTTACTCACGTCTATTTTACGCATTAAAACAGACAGCTTTAAATCTTTCATATTTGCCAATTCCGTGAGCAAACACTCGTATTAACAATAAAACATTCAAATCGATACACCGGCCAGTGGTGCTATTAACAAATGCTCGCCCTGTTTGAACAAACTACTAGATTCTACCAGATACTCACGACCACAGGAAGCGTATTATCGGCAATTTTGTTTGCGCAGTGTGGTTCTGTTGTACTCACATCATGATGGTCACATGGAGACATTTACACTGACATCAACATCTGGAGAATTGTTGAACTCACATCATGGTGGTCACATGGAAACATTTTCACTGACATCAACATCTGGGGAATTGTTGAACTCACATCATGGTGGTCACATGGAAACATTTCCACTGACATCAACATCTGGGGAATTGTTGAACTCACATCATGGTGGTCACATGGAAACATTTCCACTGACATCAACATCTGGGAATTGTTGAACTCATGTTGGCCACATGGTGACATTTTCACTGACATTATGTTGGTCACGTGAGACATTTTCACTGACATACTATTGGTCACGTGAGACATTTTCACTGACATAATATTGGTCACATGAGACATTTTCACTGACATTATGTTGGTCACGTGAGACATTTTCACTGACATAATATTAGCCACATGAGACATTTTCACTGACATTATGTTGGTCACATGAGACATTTTCACTGACATTATGTTGATCACGTGAGACATTTTCACTGACATAATATTGGTCACATGAGACATTTTCACTGACATTATGTTGGTCACGTGAGACATTTTCACTGACATAATATTGGTCACATGAGACATTTTCACTGACATAATATTGGTCACATGAGACATTTTCACTGACATAATATTGGCCACATGAGACATTTTCACTGACATAATATTGGCCACATGAGACATTTTCACTGACATAATATTGGTCACATGAGACATTTTCACTGACATAATATTGGCCACATGAGACATTTTCACTGACATAATATTGGCCACATGAGACATTTTCACTGACATAATATTGGTCACATGAGACATTTTCACTGACATAATATTGGTCACATGAGACATTTTCACTGACATAATATTGGTCACGTGAGACATTTTCACTGACATTATGTTGGTCACGTGAGACATTTTCACTGACGTAATATTGGTCACATGAGACATTTTCACTGACATAATATTGGTCACATGAGACATTTTCACTGACATAATATTGGCCACATGAGACATTTTCACTGACATTATGTTGGTCACGTGAGACATTTTCACTGACATAATATTGGTCACATGAGACATTTTCACTGATATAATATTGGCCACATGAGACATTTTCACTGACATTATGTTGGTCACGTGAGACATTTTCACTGACATAATATTGGTCACGTGAGACATTTTCACTGACATTATGTTGGTCACGTGAGATATTTTCACTGACATTATGTTGGTCACGTGAGACATTTTCACTGACATAATATTGGTCACATGAAACATTTTCACTGACATCATGTTGGTCACATGGTGACATTTTCACTGACATCATGTTGGTCACATGGTGACATTTTCACTGACATTATGTTGGCCACGTGAGACATTTTACTGACATAATATTGGTCACATGAAACATTTTCACTGACATCATGTAGATACAATGAGACATTTTCACCGACATCATGTAGATACAATGAGACATTTTCACCGACATCATCTTGATCACATGGTGACATTTTTCACCGACGTCAACAGCTGCGGAATTTGTCTGCTCCGTACGCAGCTTGTGATTTGTGGCCCTTCTGTTGTCCTGTTCAAGTTCTTCTCCATTCTGATGTTATTTATTCTCTTGTTATTGTTCATATCATTGTTATTGTTGTTGCTGGTGATGTTTCTTTGTTTGTTGTTGTTGTTGTTGTTGTTTGTTGTTTTTGTTGTTGTTGTTCTCCTTCTTCTTCTTCTTCTTCTTCTTCTTCTTCTTCTTCTTCTTCTTCTTCTTCTTCTTCTTCTTCTTCTTCTTCTTCTTCTTCTTCTTCTTCTTCTTCTTCTTCTTCTTCTTCTTCTTTTTCTTCTTCTTCTTCTGCTTCTTCTGCTTCTTCTTCGTCTTCTTCTTCTTTTTCTTCTTCTTCTTCTTCTTCTTCTTCTTCTTCTTCTTCTTCTTCTTCTTCTTCTTCTTCTTCTTCTTCTTCTTCTTCTTCTTCTTCTTCTTCTTCTTCTTCTTCTTCTTCTTCTTCTTCTTCTTCTTCTTCTTCTTCTTCTTCTTCTTCTTCCTCTACCTTTTATCTTTGATGTAGATTATGCTATACACTCTCTCGTACTAAACTCTTCAACGCGAAGAACTATTCATGATTGGTTGAATTATGCGACCAAAGATAGTCTGCTTCATTACTAATAATCTTTGTAAACGTGTATCACCAGATTGACAGGTTGCACTGTCAATATTCTCTGAGTCTATCACCAGATTGATAGGTTGCAATGTCAATATTCTCTGCCTCTATCTCCAGTTTGAAAGGTTGCACTGTCAATATTTTCTAAGTCTATCATCAGATTGACAGATTGCACTGTCAATATTCTCTGTGCCTATCACCAGATTGACAGGTTGCACTGTCAATATTCTTTGTCCCTATCACAAGATTAATAGTTTGCACTGTAAATATTCTCTGCCTCTATCACCAGATTTACAAGTTGCAAATTTGCTGGTCTCCATGGCCGAGGAGTTAGCAGCTTTCTCCGTAACCCCGAATACTCTCGTGGTTGTCGTGAGCGCACGAGAATTGCAAGCGGTTCGAATCGCGCCAGTGACTTATGAGAGTATGGAGCCGGTCGCTCAGAAAGTCATGGCGTGCTGATGAGCGTAATCTAGTCTAGTAATCAACATACAGCTGAAAGATGCTGATGTTGACCGCAATATCCTGAAACAGGATGGAAACGCGGAACAAAATGTTAATAGTCTCTGTCTCTATTACCAGATTTATAGGGTGCACTGTCAATATTCTCTGTCTCTATCACCAGATTAATAGGAAGCACTGTCAATATTTCTTGCCTTTATCACAAGATTGATTAGTTGCACTGTCAATATTCCCTGTCTTTAGCATCTGATTGATAGATTGCACTGTCAATATTCTCTTTCTCGACTGTATATCCTGGTTACGCTCAGCTGTAGCTGATTCCTATTACAGATTTACGCCTGCCGGCCCATTCGTCATGGGTTCGATTCTCATCCGTGTTTTGTTGAATGTTTAAATCTGTTCTATGCTCCTAGGTCGACGTGACCTAACATCAGTACCTGGAAATGTCTCAGGAAATTAAGGAGGCCGGTATGATTCAGATCGCAACACTCTACGATTGCCAATTGGCCTTTACAAATATCGGTCTAGCATAATATTGCTAAACACCTTAAATAGTGTAACAGTGTCCTATACTTAGTTTCATTTTATTTACAGTGTACTCCACAGCGTGAACAACTAGGAAAGCGCCGAAACAAAACTGGTATTTTAACAACAGCAGCAGAAGCAACAACATTAGCAGCAACAATATTTTATACGCTATGTGTATGTACCACAATAAATGAAAATCGTACAATGCTTAGAGAAATTAGACATAGACAGTCACAATTTTTTGGTCACGTTATGAGAAGAAATAAATTGGAAAATGTGGTGACAACTGGCAAGATCGAGGGGAAGCCAACAAGGGGAAGGCAGAGAAGTAAATACATGGATGGCCTGGCCACGTGGTATAGTCGAGACAAGAACACTGAGCTGATCCACGACTCTGGTGATCGGGTGAGATGGCGAAACATGACCACCCACGATTATCGACACGGCACATGATTAATGAATGAATGTACCACAATAGAGGGTGCTTTAACGTAGTTAATAGAGAGCTGTAGGGAATCTTTCACGTGGACTTCCAGTAATACAATTTCCCCTGGTCTCTGAGTAGTGAGATGAGACACCCGTGTGTATCGTTGCGCACGTAAAAAAATCCCTTGGCAGTTGGAAATCGAAAAGATTAGCCTACCGGCGGTGCTCGGGATAAATTTCGAGTTAAAAATCTACCCACAGTTTTTCAGGATCCTCACCGGTGCTACGGAGTTCGTGCACTGAGCTGAGATTCTCAGGACTCAGGATTGAGTTAAGAGTAGAACGAAGCACTTATGGGTTACACCCGTGTGCCGTAATGTTGATCCGTCGACTAAACTAAACTGATAGAGAGCTACGTTGTTAATATCTTGAGCGCGGTCGGAGGGGGACAGTTCGAGCCTACATTAGTCGTCTCGCTAAGTGAGGGACAAACTTACCGCCTATTTCTCCGTGCATTTAGACCTACATTGGAATCAACGACTGGCAAGAGAAGGTCCACCAGAGAGACGAATGGAGACAGATTGTATTTGCAGCAAAGAACCTCAATGGCTCGGAATGCTGAAGAAGAAGATTTAGACCTACATAATGTGATTGCGCTATAACATCACAGGCCAATGTTACTGCTTCAGGACATTTTTCTTTAAAATTTATCACAACCACTCTTTGGCAGTGTAAACAAAATTAAATCTATTGTTTACATTTACAGTTGTTCAGAGCACTCCGTCTTTGCTTTCATCTTGCTCTGCATCTAAAAACACGTGTAAATCTAATTTCATTTAAGTTTCTTATTGCTCCAACGGTTTGTTTCTGATTTGCAAAAATGTTTCCCAGAAACCATCTACATGTCGATTTTCCGGATAGTGTCACAACCGCGCTGACGTTGGTGATCGAACAGGGGGGAGGGGAGGGCGGGGGAAACAGAGAATGTGAAAAGAAACAAAAAAGAAAGAAAGCATCAAAGCCAAGTTCATCTATGAAAAAATAAGACGGCTTAGGGTGATCTTCATTTTTATGATGTGTTTTCTTAAAGACGCAAAGTAGTTCTTTAAATGAAAGTGAGTTCTTTAAATGTTGTTTCATTAGAAAGCAGTCTCAAGTTGGAAAAACTTAGTGTAATTGCGTATCTGAAATTTTCTCTAAAGAATATGATGTCTTCACGTGTTTTCGTAAACTAGAAGTTTGCAAGGTCCTTCAATCAAATCGGACAATTCTTAACCAATGGAAAATTCTTAACCAAGTGGATCATTTTAAATACCTAGGAGCATTTATAATATCAAATGGAAGATGCACAACATAGATTGAGAAGAGAATAGGGCAAGCAAAAGCTGCATTTAAGAAAATGAAGAGTGTCTTATGCAATACGCCACTATTATTGAATGTAAGAAAGAGAGTGCTGAAGTGCTATATAAAAGTTGTTTTGCTTTGTGACAGTGAATCTTGGAAGGTACATGAACAAATTAGGGAGAACTTGGAAGCAATAAAGACGTGGTTCCTGAGACGAATGTTGCGAATTCCTTGGACTGCCAAAGTAACTAACAACGATTGCTTGAAAGAGTCTAATGAAACTAGAACATTATATACAACAATAAGAGAGAGACAAACAGCTTTCTTTGGTCATGTGACGAGAAGAGAGGCATTATAGAACATCGTGACAACTGGAAAGATCGAGAGGAAGAGAGGCAGGGGCAGAGGCAGACCAAGAGAAATGAAAACTGGATGGATTGAGACGGTGGCATGGGGGAATACCATCAACAGAGATGATACAGAAAACCAAAGACCGAGATCTGTGGAGAGTCATGAACGCCCCCGCCAGCTGGCATGGCACTTGATGATGATGATGATGGTGATGTATCAGTCTATATGTATTGAATGGACATTTTCTTGTCATGAATGCGGCAAAGGAATAAACACAACATACATTTAGGAAGTCGCCGACAGGAAAAATCGCACACAGATTTAACGTAACGTTTCTACAAATGTCTTCACAAAAGAACAAAGAATGCTTAGCTAGAAAACTGCAATATCACAATTACAAATATGCAATCCACACGTTTGAAAGAATAACACGTTCAAAACGCAATGTTTTGGCAACGAAAACTTCCTTTTCAAGATGTGGTTGTTGCCCGAACTGAGGATTTTGTACATGTTATTTCTTGAAACGTGTGGATTACTTATCAAAATGGCTCCGGAGTGTAAACAATTTTGTAACTCTGAGAGCTGCCGTTTAATGTCAGTATCTTGTGGAGAAGAAGTAAATACCACAAAGAGGATTTTCTCAAGACAGCGTACTTATGTTTATATCTTTAGCACTTTCAACCATATTCGGCATGAACTGTTCTTAAGCTAATACATGTTTTGTCAGGAGATTACTTGTCACATCTTTTTTCCAAATTTGAGTTCTCGCTGGCACTGTTTCAAATTGTGCTACACGTGTGTAGTATATTTTCAGTCGCTATAATTTTATCATGACAACTTAATGCTCACGGTCAAACTATGTGTCACCCTATATTACAATCTACAATGTCAAATCTATTTGTCAATGAAAAATTGCATTCTACAGTGTCAAAACTATACGTCAACGAAAAATTACATTCTGCAGTGTCAAAACTATACGTCAACGAAAAATTACATTCTACAGTATCAAAACTAAATGTCAACGAAAAAATTACATTCTACAGTGTCAAAACTATGTCAACGAAAAAATTACATTCTACAGTGTCAAAACTAAATGTCAACGAAAAATTACAATCTACAGTAACAACACTATACGTCAACGAAAAATTACAATCTACAGAGTTAAAACGAAAAATTACAATCTACAGTAACGAAATTGAAAATGCCACAGACTTTGAATACCTTGGGTCCATACTTACCACTAATGAGGGCTGCTCGAAAATATATCAGACATTGAGTGATCATTGTAATGCAGCGATTAAACAGTATCGACATAAC
Source organism: Cepaea nemoralis (assembly GCA_014155875.1). Lineage (NCBI taxonomy): Eukaryota > Metazoa > Mollusca > Gastropoda > Stylommatophora > Helicidae > Cepaea > Cepaea nemoralis. Next base: position 119,080 of record JACEFZ010013317.1, read on the forward strand.
ACCATTTAACGGGTCAAGCAATATATTGGAGAAAATACATCTTTCCTGTGGCGACATGTTAAGCAGCATATAGGAGAAAATGCATCTTTCCAGTGGCAACATGTTAAGCAGCATATAGGAGAAAATGCATCTTTCCAGTGGCGACATGTTAAGCAGCATATAGGAGAAAATGCATCTTTCCAGTGGCGACATGTTAAGCAGCATATAGGAGAAAATGCATCTTTCCAGTGGCAACATGTTAAGCAGCATATAGGAGAAAATGCATCTTTCCTGTGGCGACATGTTAAGCATCATGTAGGAGAAAATGCATCTTTCCAGTGGCAACATGTTAAGCAGCATGTAGGAGAAAATGCATCTTTCCTGTGGCGACATGTTAAGCAGCATATTGGAGAAAATGCATCTTTCCAGTGGCGACATGTTAAGCAGCATATTGGAGAAAATGCATCTTTCCAGTGGCGACATGTTAAGCAGCATGTAGGAGAAAATGCATCTTTCCAGTGGCAACATGTTAAGCAGCATGTAGGAGAAAATGCATCTTTCCTGAGGCGATATGTTAAGCAGCATGTAGGAGAAAATGCATCTTTCCTGTGGCGACATGTTAAGCAGCATATTGGAGAAAATGCATCTTTCCAGTGGCGACATGTTAAGCAGCATATTGGAGAAAATGCATCTTTCCAGTGGCGACATGTTAATCAGCATGTAGGAGAAAATGCATCTTTCCTGAGGCGATATGTTAAGCAGCATGTAGGAGAAAATGCATCTTTCCAGTGGCGACATGTTAAGCAGCATGTAGGAGAAAATGCATCTTTCCAGTGGCGACATGTTAAGCAGCATCTAGGAGAAAATGCATCTTTCCTGTGGCGACATGCTAAGCAGCATATTGGAGAAAATGCATCTTTCATGTGGCGACATGCGGATGTACGTCAAGCTCCATTTGATAACCACTAAAAGATAAAATCAGAGCTGTCGCAGCAAAATTTCGACTATGTAAATGATGGACAGAGTCCAAGGGAATCTCTACATATAATGCCAATAAATGGGCAGTCTCCTGGTGTTTATGCTTCACTTCGACAACTCAAGGTACAAGAAGAATAAGATGAGATGAAATGAGATGATATAAGATGAAACAACATGTGGACAAAGAAGAAGAAATATAATTACCAACTAAAAATCGGAACATAGATTGAAACATATGGCCTCAAAAACATGTTTCATGTTCCGTAAACTGTAATGCTTTGGTTATATTTAATGCCACAGTAACACCAACAGAACATCGAAGGAAGTCATGGCTAACGATAGAAGAGAAAGCAACGACTTACATGAAGATGAACACAGAACATTGCAGACACCTTGGATGTATGAGGCAGGGTAACTGACCAGGGGTCAATAATCATGTCGGAGTCGTAATCTGGGTGACGTTACTTGAAGTCAGTAAGGCAGACTGGATAACATCACGCTCTTAACCTAACGGTGCACTGATGCCGAGGTAGCGGTTTCAACCCCAACACCGGTCAGTTAGATTACATGTTGACTTCTCGTCCTTGACTTGGGGACGTAAATTACAAGTACCTCAGACGTCGGAGTAGATTCGTTGATGGTGAGGGACACTGGAGATATGGAAAGCTAATCCACACGTAAAAATTAGTCCAGTGTAATAGATATAGTAACAAGTATGGGATTACATTTGAGTTACAAGCCAGAGAAGGCACAAACAGAAACTGATGGGGATTATATAATTATTACCAGTATCAACTATCGCCTATATGGGGATTAGATAATTATTACCAATATAAACTTTCTCCTAAATGAGGATTATATAATTATTACCAATATCAACTATCGCCTATATGGGGATTATATAATTATTACCAATATCAACTTTCGCCTAAATGAGGATTATATAATTATTACCAATATCACCTATCGCCTATATGGGGATTATATAATTATTACCAATATCAACTTTCGCCTAAATGAGGATTATATAATTATTACCAATATCACCTATCGCCTATATGGGGATTATATAATTATTACCAATATCAACTTTCTCCTAAATGAGGGTTATATAATTATTACCAATATCAACTATCGCCTATATGGGGATTATATAATTATTACCAATATCAACTTTCGCCTAAATGAGGATTATATAATTATTACCAATATCAACTATTGCCTATATGGGGATTATATAATTATTACCAATATCAACTTTCGCCTAAATGAGGATTATATAATTATTACCAATATCAACTATCGCCTATATGGGGATTATATAATTATTACCAATATCAACTTTCTCCTAAATGAGGGTTATATAATTATTACCAATATCAACTATCGCCTATATGGGGATTATATAATTATTACCAATATCAACTATCGCCTATATGGAGATTATATAATTATTACCAATATCAAATATTGATCAGTTACTGAACGTTCCATATAAGTAAACAAAGATATTTTGCTTTATTGACTACACAAAGGCTTTTTATAGAGTAAGACATGTCAACATGGTAGATATGCTTGCAGATCTACAAATTGATTGGAAAGGCATTAGACTTATAAAAACATATATTGGAAACAACAAGCTGCCCTAAGGATTTATAATGAAGTGGGACAATATCAACCTATTAAGATATGTGTGAGACAGGGATGTGTAATCTCTCCAGATCCTTTTTCATTGTGCAGTGAAAATATATTCAGAAATGTAGAAGATATAAATGGAATCTTCATTGAGGACGAAACATCAATAACATTAGATATGCAGATGATACAGTATTGATTGCAGACAATGCACAAGCTCTACAACAATTAGTAGATGCGGTTGTTGCACACAGTGAACAACTCGGGTTAGAATTAAATTGTAAAAAGACACAGATTATGGTCGTCACTAGGAAGAAAGATATACCACAATGAAATATATATGTAAATGGGAATATTCTTCAACAAGTGAATCGGTACAATTATCTCGGAACAGTCATAACATCTGATGGGAGATGCCTTGAAGAGATTAGAACAAGAATCGCCAAGGCGAAAGTAGCCTTTAGCAAGATGAAAAACATAAAAAGATGTCAATTGAAACGAGAAAGAGAATGTTGAGGTGCTACATAGATCATGTACTTTTGTAAAAACTTGGACAATCAGCAGTCAAGCTGAAAAAAATCTGATGGCTGTAGAAATGTGGTTTCTGAGGAGAATGAAAAGAATACCATGGACAGACAGAAATATCAATGACCAAGTACTACAGGAAACAAATGAAAATCGTAAATTGATTAGAGAAATTAGACGTAAACAGTCAAAATTTTTTGAACATGTTATGAGAAGAAATGAAATGGAGAATTTGGTGACAACTGGCAAGATCGAAGGGAACAGACCAAGGGGGAAGACCGAGAAGTAAATACCTGGATTTCTTGGCCACATGGCATGATCGAGTCAGGAACACTGAACTTATCCAGGACTCTGGTGATCGAGTGAAATGGCGAGTCATGGCCGCTCACGCTTCCCGGCATGGCACATGATGGATGGATCAACTATTGCCTTTATGGGGATTATATAATTATTACCAATATGAACTATCGCCTATACTGAAACATCCACACATACTCGTGTCCGCACAACGGCAGATAATAAATAAAATATTCACACCAACTCTATGCTATCAATGTCAGACGTAAATATTATCCAAATCGCATATACGCAAAATCAACACCTGTGAGATGATATGCTTGAGAAGAACTGCAAACTTAACTATCCGAGACCGATGAAGAAATTATGTTATCAGACAGACAGTGGGATCAACGTCTTGTGCCTCATTTACTGAAAGGCAGAAGATCAAATGGATTGACAATTTCGTTAGAATGCAATACCATCAAATACCAGGACTGGAGCTACATCAAAGAAAATCTGATACGCGAGCAAGAGGACGCCATATAAGAAAATGGATTGACGACATCAAAGCTACCTAAACGCTTTAATTTAATTCATTCCATATCACGCTCTGTGGGGATGGGTTACGGACGTAACCCGTAATCCCGTATACCACGTTCGAAACACAGCTGCGGGTGATTTGGCAGCAGATCGCGTTGCGTTGGTTTTCATAACATAGTGTGAGCTCATGTCGTTCAGAAAGTAATGGCAAACTACTGAACGTAAACTTGTCAATGTCAGTCTCTGTGACACAATCGGTTAGCTCATTCGGCCGTTAACCGAAATATTGGTGGTTCAAGGCCACCCATGGATGACTGGGTTTAGAGTATCGGTGGCGAAGTGCTCAAGCCATCTGATTCGGGCTACGAAGGTCGTGAGTTCTATTTCGGGCCGCGTCCTTCGGTTCTCGAGTGCATTTTTTGTTCGGGTACTCCAGGGGGTCGTCGTGGAGCTACGGAGTTCGTGCTTTAGGCAACCCGCGCTGAGGAAAGAGACTGATCCATATTGAATAAAACCCGGTGCAATTAAGTCGACCTTGTCGACTTTTAAGCGACTTGTCAAGAAACCACAAACAAGCCCATAAATGCTGGGATTGACTGCGACGTCCTGCACATGATATGCAAGTAGCTTAACACCAGGTCAGTGAGTCCGAAGACTGGGGCTGAAGTCATCGAATAATTTCCTACCTCGGTGGCCTTTTCTCAACGGACGCTTTGTTACAACAACTACGACATTACGCTGGCAGTGCCTTGGGCGTGTCGGACGAGTATTCCATGCCAGGTTTAGGCGATCACCACGGAATGGAAATACTGGTCACCTTTCCTCCGTGTACTCGGGTCTTCATAACGTGATGGCCTGTACACTTGACATTCCAACACCAGGCTCCTAAATGTTACAGAGGACATTCCGTTGGTTTCCTACGTGTTATAGAGAACATACTGTTTCTTTCCTAAATGTTATAGAGAAAATTATGTTTGTTTCCTAACTGTTATAGAGAATATTCTGTTTGTTTCCTAAATGTTATAGAGAACATTCTGTTTCTTTCCTAAATGATGTAGAGAACATTCTGTTTGTTTCCTGAATATTATAGAGAATATTCTGTTTGTTTCCTAAATGTTATAAAGAACATTCCATTTGTTTCCAAAATGTTATAGAGAACATTCTGTTTATTTCCTAAATGTTATAAAGAATATTCTGTTTGTTTCCTAAATGTCACGAACATGGAGGATAGGCAGTGAAAAGGTTAAGGCCTCTGGAGTGTTTATGCTCATGGCCACCTTTTGCATTTGCATTTTCCTCTTGTTTATGGTTCCGTCGCCCTGCTACTGAGTTGACTGCGTGGCGCGACGCTGTGAGCTGTGAATTTCGTGTGAAATGCTTTTAAATCTGCCCGAGTTTGTGGAGTGTGAACTGCATGTTCAGATCAATGGAGGCTGGCTATGTCCCAGAGTTGACCGTTTTTTTTTTTTTTTGCCTTATGCAGAAAGTTGTGGCTGCTGATCTTCTGGCTGACTGCCGCTTCCTTTGACGATGAACTGTGTTTCGTAGAGGACTGTTGTTTTGGCATTTTTATTTTAAAACGACATTATGTATAGTGAAATGTTTTTTTACATCTGTCCGAGGTGTTGTGGCGTGAACTGGATGCTCGAAAAATAGCGTAGCTAGCTAGAAAACATCTAGAAACGGAACAACAACATCTAGAAATATCGAGACTTTGTAGGCTAATATCTGGTAGGGATAGTGACTGCCGCTTCCTTCAAGGATAAACTGCATGTTTCGTAGAGGACCTTTGTGTTGGCATTCTGGCGACGGCATTATGTACAGTGAAAGTTTTTACATCTGTCTGAGGTTGTTTTGTTGCGTGAACTGCAACTCGGAGATAAAATGGCGTGGGTAACATGGGGCAGTGAGGAACATTTTATGTGATATTCACTGGCACAGGAACGGAGTATAATGGGGACTACCCGTTGCTGTGATGTTGGAACCGCGACTGAACTAAATTGAATGTTAAAGAGAATATTCTGTTTATTTCCTAATGTTATAGAGAATATTCTGTTTGTTTCTTAAATGTTATAAAAAACATTCTGTTTGTTTCCTAAAAGTTATAGAGAATATTCTGTCTATTTCCTAAATGTTATAGAGAACATTTTGTTTGTTTCCAACATGGAATAGAACAAATTATGTTTCATTCCTAAATGTTGTAGCGAACAATATATGCGTTTAATAAATGTAGTAAACCACATTCTGTTTGTTTCCCATATATAACCGAACAAGTTTTCCGCATTTCCTGCCTGCAAGAGAACAAGTATGTAACCAAATGTATGTTTTTAATGTCTAGATGGTTTCATCTTGAAGTTCCAGTAATACTGCTTTCTTGTATGTCCTTTCACTCCTACTTCACGTTTTTGTTCTCTGAATTATATCTTTCTGTTGTCCACAGTGTCCCCTTCTGTTTCCTTCTCTCCCCGTGTTGTGCGCACAGCTCTATTAATGTCAGTTAGTACCTAAAATGTATTCATCGTGTGTCTATCAATGGTGGCCTCAGGGGCCACCTACGGATTCTATGCAACGTGCCCGGCATCAAAAGCGTAAGCCCCGAAATTCAAATATAATGAGGGGCAGAGCGGTTTAACTTTCTTGGAGAAATCCCTGCCGCCTCGGGGTTGTTCATTATCATGCTTAATGCCTAAGACAGGTTAAAGTGACAAACAGCATAGACTGCTCATGGAGAGTCAAAGTGGAGAGGGAATGGGGTAACCTCCCCTACGCTGGAGTACTGTAGGAGCACGTAGAACTTATTCAGACAGCTTTACATTGAAACGATACTCTAGCAATGGTACGAGTGTTGTTGGACGAGGATTCGATGCCAGTGCTTTACGTTTGCTAGAGGAGGAAAGGTTCATCACTTATTCCTTTGTGTACTCAGGCCAATAAAGTATGATGGTCCTAACCTTTCACATACCCATACATGAGATTTAATGAAATAAAATTAAAAACAATCACTTAACGCTTTTTATCATTGTCAGTTGGTATAGTAACTATATATCAAAGTGTAATTAAAGTAACTCTTTCTGCATCAAACAGATGTTAATGTAACTATTTCTACGTCAATAAGTAATTAATGTAATAACTATTTCTACAGCAATCAGTTACTAATGTAACTATTTCTACCACAAGAGGTTATTCGTGTAACTGTGTCTATGTCAAACAGTTGTTAATGTAACCATTCCCCGGGTCCAGTCAGGGATATGCATTACTGACGAGCTCAAACGAAAGCGAAACTCAAGTCTAGTGCTTTCAATCTGCTTAAGGTTCATGCAGGAATACGATCAGCGTTTCCAGTAGCGCGTTATGCTCAAGCTTTAAACCTCAAATCCCGAAAAAAACTAAATAAATCAACTTATTAATGTAGCTATTTCTACATAAAAAGATATCAAATGAAACGAGAAAAAGAGTGTTGAAATGCTACACAGAACCTGCACTTTTGTGTGGATGCGAAGCGTGGACAATGAGCAGTCAAGCTCTGAAAAAACATCTGATGGCTGTCGAAATGTGGTTTCTGAGGAAAATGCAAAGAATTCAATGAACAGACAGAAAAACCAGTGAACAAGTCCTTCAAGAAACAAATGAAGATCGTAAACTGATTAGAGTCATTATTTGGGCATGTTATGAGAAGAAATTACTTGGAAAACTTGGTGGCAACTGGCAAGATCGAAGGGAAGAGACCAAGGAGAAGACCGAGACGTAAATACCTGGATATCTTGGCCACATGGCATGGTCGAGACAGGAACACGGAGCTGATCCACGACTCTGGTGATCGAGTGAGATGGCAAAACATGACTGCCCACGCTTATCGGCATAGCACATGATGGATGGATGGATTTCCACGTCAGTCGTTTGTTAATATAACTCTTTCTACGTCAATCTGTATTTAATATAATAATGATATCCATGTCAGTCACAAGTTAATTTAACTCTTCCTACGTCATTAACACAGTTAATTGCATATCCTTTACAGGACGTCGCAGCCAACTCCAGCATTTCAGGCTCTTAGTGCTTTCTTGGAAAGTTTAGTTTCAGTAGTTTGCCAGTGCTTTCTGAAAGATCAGTGCTCATGTTTCGAACGCGGTCTGCGGAATTACGCACCGCATTCAAACTTCCATTGCCACAGCGCGGTCACACCAATAAGCAGTTAATGTAATCCTTTTTACGCCAACCATTTGTTAATGTAAATCTTTCCATGTTAACCAGTTGTTAATGTAAATCTGTCCACGTCAACCAGTTGTTAATGTAAATCTGCCTATGTCAATCAGTTGTTAATGTAAATCTTTCCATGTCAACCAGTTGTTAATCTAAATCTGTCCACGTCAATCAGTTCTTATTGTAAATCTTTCCATGTCAGTTGTTAATGTAAATCTGTCCATGTCAGTCAGTTGATCATGTAAATCGTTCCATATTTATCAGTTGTTAATGTAAATCTTTCCATGTCATTCAGTTGTTAGTGTAAATCTTTCCATGTCAGTCAGTTGTTAATGTAAATCTGTCCATGTCAATCAGTTGTTAATGTAAATCTTTCCATGTCAGTCAGGTGTTAATGTAAATCTTTCCATGTCAAACAGTTGTTAATGTAAATCTTTCCATGTCAAACAGTTGTTAATGTAAATCTTTCCATGTCAGTCAGGTGTTAATGTAAATCTTTCCATGTCAAACAGTTGTTAATGTAAATCTTTCCACGCCAACCAGTTGTTAATGTAACTCCGTCCATGTCAACCAGTTGTTAATGCAAATCTTTCCATGTCAGTCAGTTGTTAATGTAAATCTTTCCATGTCAATCAGTTGTTAAAGTAAATCTTTCCATGTCAATCAGTTGTTAAAGTAAATCTTTCCACGTAAGTCAGTTGTTAATGTAATTCTTTCCATGTCTTTCAGTTGTTAATGTAAGTCTTTCCATGTCTGTCAGTTGTTAATGTATATATTTCCATGCCAGTCAGTTGTTAATGTACATCTTTCCATGTCAGTCAGTTTTTTATGTAAATTGTTCCATGTCAGTCAGTTGTTAATGTAAATCTTTAAATGTCAGTCAGTTTTTAATGTAAATCTTTCCATGTCAACCAGTTGTTAATGCAAATCTTTCCATGTCAGTCAGTTGTTAATGTAAATCTTTCCATGTCAGTCAGTTGTTAATGTATATCTTTCCATGTCAGTCAGTTTTTTATGTAAATCTTTCCATGTCTGTCAGTTGTTAATGTAAATCTGTCCATGTCAACCAGTTGTTAATGTAAATCTGTCCATGTCATGTATTTGGCAATGTAAATCTGTCCATGTCATTTATTTGGCAATGTAAATCTGTCCATGTCATTTATTTGGCAATGTAAATCTGTCCATGTCATTTATTTGGCAATGTAAATCTCACTACGTCAACCAGTTGTTAATGTGAATCTGTCCATGTCAACCAGTTCTTAATGTAAATCTGTCCATGTCAATCAGTCGTTAAGGTAACACATTCCGTCTCGCAATTGTTACTGTATCTTTCTCTATCTCATCAGTTCTTACTTTAATTGCCTCTATCTGAAACAGTTCTTTGAGTAAACTTTTCTACCTCAAGAACTTCTTACTGCATATATCTCTATCTCTCTCCATCCATATATCCATCAGTGCTTCCATCCATCCTTTAATCCACCCATCTATCCATCAGGCCGACCGCTCGTGCGTTCACCCGTCCCTTCTTCTATCTGTCTGTCTGGCTGGCTGTCTGTCTGCATATATATATATAGAAAGGGAAGAATTAACAGAAGATAGTAACTTAGAAGGTCCACCTATTCTGAAAGAAGAAGTCGCTGACGCTATGAAACGTATGAAGAAAGGAAAAACAGCTGGGCCAGATGAAATCACAATAGAAGAATTAGAAGTATTGGGAGAATTTGGAGTAGATATATTAACCAAAATGTTGAATGATATTTACAGCAGTGGATATTTACCCAGTGATATGCTGAAATCTGTATTTATAGCTATACCAAAAAGACCAGGAGCAATTGATTGTGAAGTTTTTCGTACAATTAACCTCATAAACCATATCACTAAGCTTCTACTCAGAATCATAATGAGAAGAAACAAAAAGAAAATAAAAATGGAAATTAGTGAAGAACAGTATGGATTTGTGGAAGGAAAGGGCACAAACAATGCAATTTATACATTACGGACACTAATAGAAAGGTCAATAGAGAAACAGAGAGACATATATTTGTGCTTCATAGATTATACTAAGGCATTTGATAAAGTAAAACATGATGAACTGATTAAAATGTTGGAAGATATCAACATTGATGGAAAAGATTTAAGAATAATAAAGAATGTTTACTGGAACCAAGTAGCAGCAATTAAAATGGGAAATAAAGAGGGTAGTTATGAACAGATAAAGCTAGGAGTACGACAAGGGTGTGTCTTGTCACCAGATCTTTTCTCCCTGTATAGCGAAGTAATAATGAGAGAGATCAAAGAGATGCCAGGAATACTAGTTGGAGGTTATAATATAAATAATATACGCTATGCAGATGACACAGTATTGGTGGCGGATAATTCAACAGACCTACAGCAATTATTAGACGTTGTAGTAACAGAGAGTGCAAGGAAAGGACTCTCCTTGAATATCAAGAAAACAGTAACAATGGTAATATCAAAGAAAATGGTGACACCAAAATGTGACATAGAAATAGAAGGAAAAATCCTTAACCAAGTGGATAATTTTAGATACCTAGGGGCATTTATAACATCAGATGGAAGATGTACAACAAAGATTAGGAGCAGAATAGGGCAGGCAAAAGCCGCATTTCAGAAAATGAAGAGTATCTTGTGCAATAAGTCACTATCACTGAATGTAAGAAAGAGAGTGCTGAAATGCTATGTAGAACCAGTTTTGCTGTATGGCAGTGAATCTTGGAATGTAAATGAACAAAGTAAGAAGAAATTAGAAGCAACAGAGATGTGGTTCCTGAGACGAATGTTGCGAATTCCTTGGACTGCCAGAGTAACTAACGATGACTGCCTGAAACAGGCTAATGAAACTAGAACATTATATACAACAATAAGACAGAGACAAACATCTTTCTTCGGTCACGTGATGAGAAGAGAGGCATTGGAGAACATCGTAACAACTGGAAAGATCGAGGGGAAGAGAGGCAGAGGCAGACCAAGAGAAATGATGCTGGATGGATTGAGACGGTGGCATGGAGGAATATCAGCAGCAGAGTTGATCCAGAAAACCAAAGACCGAGATCTGTGGAGAGCCATGAACGCCTACGCCAGCTGGCACGGCACTTGATGATGATGATGATGATGATATATATATATATATATATATATATATATATACTATATATATATATATATATATATATATATATATATATATATATATATACTGAAACCTGGAGTACAACGAAAGGAGACGAAGCCTTGTAACAAACCTTTGAGAACAAAGTTTTAAGACGCATCTTTGGACCCATTAGGGATACACAAAGTGGAGAGTGGAACAGAAGAAGTAACAAAGACATTTTTGATCTGATTAAGTCCCAGCTAATCACTGGTATCATGAAGGCTAATAGACTACAATGGTTGGGGCATATAGAAAGAATGGAAGACAATAAGGAAACAAAACTCGCTTACACTCAGGAAATAAATGACCGTAGACCCCGAGGTAGACCAAGAAGACGGTGGAGAGATAATATATATACAGACCTACAAGCACTTGGAATCAACGACTGGCAAGAGAAGGTCAACCAGAGAGACGAATGGAGGCGGATTGTTATCTGCAGCAAAGAACCTCAATGGCTCGGAACGCTGAAGAAGAAGAATATATATATATAATTTTTTTTTTTCGCGTGTCCATCCTGTTTCAGGATATTGCCGGTCAACATCAGCATCTTTCAGCTGTAGGTTGATTCCTAGGCTAGATTACGCTCATCAGCACGCCACGACTTTCTGAGCGACCGGCTCCATACTCTCATAAGTCAATGGTGCCACTCGAACCGCTTCCAATGCTCGTGCACTCATCGTCAACCACGAGAGTATTCGGGGTTACGGAGAAAGCTGCTAACTCCTCGGCCAGTGAGCCGGCATATATATATATATATATATATATATATATATATATATATATATATATATATATATATATATAGAGAGAGAGAGAGAGAGAGAGAGAGAGAGAGAGAGAGAGGCATATATATATATGCCTCTTTCAGTCCTGAAGGACTATAGAGTTGTGCCGCTTGGGAGGTACCTGGCAGCACCGCTGGTGACTGTATAGTCCAATGCGAGAGTGACAATCCCTGTCACAGTTTCCGCATCTGTAAGAAGAGGCAAGTCCCGCAGTAAGTGACTGTGTTTTAAGCCTGTGCCGCCTATCCACAGTTTGTTGGATCAGATAGCGCTCAAAGAGCACCAGTCCGTTTCGTACATCTCTTCTCCATGAGCATCTGTCTGTTGCAACTTTTTCCCACGTGTCTGGATCTATTCCAAGGGTTTTCATTTCTTGTTTACATCATCATCATCAAGTGCCGTGCCGGCTGGCGTAGGCGTTCATGGCTCTCCATAGATCTCGGTCTTTGGTTTTCTGGATCAACTCTGCTGCTGATATTCCTCCATGCCACCGTCTCAATCCATCCAGCATCACTTCTCTTGGTCTACCTCTGCCTCTCTTCCCCTCGATCTTTCCAGTTGTTACGATGTTCTCCAATGCCTCTCTTCTCATCACATGACCGAGGAAAGCTGTTTGTCTCTGTCTTATTGTTGTATATAATGTTCTAGTTTCATTAGCCTGTTTCAGGCAGTCGTCGTTAGTTACTCTGGAAGTCCAAGGAATTCGCAACATTCGTCTCAGGAACCACATCTCTGTTGCTTCTAATTTCTTCTTAATTTGTTCATTTACATTCCAAGATTCACTGCCATACAGCAAAACTGGTTCTACATAGCATTTCAGCACTCTCTTTCTTACATTCAGTGACAGTGACTTATTGCATAAGATACTCTTCATTTTATGAAATGCGGCTTTTGCCTGCCCTATTCTGCTCCTAATCTCTGTTGTACATCTTCCATCTGATGTTATAAATGCCCCTAGGTATCTAAAATTATCAACTTGGTTAAGGATTTTCCCTTCTATTTCTATGTCACATTTTGGTGTCACCATTTTCTTTGATATTACCATTGTTACTGTTTTCTTGATATTCAAGTTGAGTCCTTTCCTTGCACTCTCTGTTACTACAACGTCTAATAATTGTTGTAGGTCTGTTGAATTATCCGCCACCAATACTGTGTCATCTGCATAGCGTATATTATTTATATTATAACCTCCAACTAGTATTCCTGGCATCTCTTTGATCTCTCTCATTATTACTTCGCTATACAGGGAGAAAAGATCTGGTGACAAGACACACCCTTGTCGTACTCCTAGCTTTATCTGTTCGTAACTACCCTCTTTATTTCCCATTTTAATTGCTGCTACTTGGTTCCAGTAAATATTCTTTATTATTCTTAAATCTTTTCCATCAGTGTTGATATCTTCTAACATTTTAATCAGTTCATCATGTTTTACTTTATCAAATGCCTTAGTATAATCTATGAAGCACAAATATATGTCCCTCTGTTTCTCTATTGACCTTTCTATTAGTGTCCGCAATGTATAAATTGCATTGTTTGTGCCCTTTCCTTCCACAAATCCATACTGTTCTTCACTAATTTCCATTTTTATTTTCTTTTTGGTTCTTCTCATTATGATTCTGAGTAGAAGCTTAGTGATATGGTTTATAAGGTTAATTGTACGAAAATCTTCACAATCAATTGCTCCTGGTCTTTTTGGTATAGCTATAAATACAGATTTCAGCATATCACTGGGTAAATATCCACTGCTGTAAATATCATTCAACATTTTGGTTAATATATCTACTCCAAATTCTCCCAATACTTCTAATTCTTCTATTGTGATTTCATCTGGCCCAGCTGTTTTTCCTTTCTTCATACGTTTCATAGCGTCAGCGACTTCTTCTTTCAGAATAGGTGGACCTTCTAAGTTACTATCTTCTGTTAATTCTGCCCTTTCTCCTTCATATAATTCTCTTATATACTCATTCCACCTCTTCATTATAGCATCTTCCTCTAATATTATCTTTCCTGTTTTTGATTTCAAACACCCTGTATTTATTCTTATTTTTTTTCCTGTGAGCTCACTGATTTGTCTGTGCATATTTTTTGTATCTTTAATGGAATTTAATTCAATATTTTTGCATTGCTCGTTTAACCAACTTTCTTTAGCCTTCCCACATTTATCTTTTATTTCTTTATTTATCTTAGCGTATTCTTGTTTGTCATTTTTATACTGTTTTCTTTTGTCCATCAGGTTTAAGATATCTTCATTCATCCATTTTTTCTTAGCTATTTTGCCTCTCTCTGGTAATACTTCTTTGCTAGTTTGATGAATGGAGTCCCTTAACATTTCCCATTGTTCATCTATACTCTGTATTTTAGTTATTGCATTGTACCTATTTTTCACAGTCACTCTGTATTGTTCTTGCATTTCTTTATCTATTTTTAGAACCTCTTTATTAAGTCTCATGTTCTTAACCATTTTTTTCCCTCTTTTTAATCTTACTTTTATTTGTCCACATAGTGGTACATGATCACTATTACAGTCAGCACCAGGCATTGTCTTTACATTAATTAAAGCATTTCTAAATCTTTTATTAATTAGTATGTAGTCAATTTGGTTGCGTATTTTCTTATCAGGGCTTATCCATGTGTACAGTCGTCTTTTATGGTGTTTAAACCATGTGTTTCCAATTATCATATCATTGATATTTGCCCATTCTATTAGCTTTTCCCCTCTTTCATTTCTTGTACCTAAACCATAATTCCCCACTACATCCTCCATTTTTCCCTTTCCTTGTTTACACACATCCCTATATCGCATGTGGGGTCTTCCTGTTGGCCTCTTTACTGTGGCTAGTTCTCCGCATAGGAGATCTTTGGTGAATACGTTCATCCTCCATTCGAGATACGTGGCCCAGCCACCGGAGGCGTCTCTGCTTGAGGAGGGTGTGCACTGTGGTAATATCTGCTCTTTCAAGCACCTGTTTGTTTGTTATGTGGTCTTTCCATGTTATGCCCAGGATACGTCTCAGACATCTCATGTGGAAGGAATTCAACTTCCTTTCCTGTCTTGAGTACAGGGTCCAGGATTCAGACCCATAGAGTAGTGTGCTAACAACACAAGCGTTATATACTTGAGCTTTTGTATGCTCTGCTAGTCTATTATTCTCCCAAACTCTTTTAGCTAGCCTGGAAAATGTTGTGTCTGCCTTTCCAGTGCGTCTGTCGATTTCTGTCTCTAATGAAAGATTATCTGATATTGTCGACCCAAATACACAAACTCGTGGACGACTTTCAATTCGTAATTAGAAATTTTGATTGACGGAGGCGTACCAGCACCTTGTTCCATCACCTGTGTTTTATTTGGGCTAATGGTGAGCAAAAAGTCTTTGCAGGCGGCTGCAGAATGATCTATGAGCCTTTGAAGATCTTCTGCTGTATGAGTAGTCAGTGCTGATCATCTGCAAAAAGTAGTTCTCTTACGCATCTTGATCTTATTTTGGTCTTTGAATGAATTGAGTCTTGATGGGTTAAAAAGTTTGCCATCAGATCTATCATCATATATATACTGGATATACATACATATATATATATATATATATATATATATATATATATATATATATATATATATATATATATATATATATATATATGTGTGTGTGTGTGTGTGTGTGTGTGTGTGTGTGTGTGTGTGTATCCACTTTCATTGACCTTACCAAAGCTTTTGATACAGTCAGCAGAGAAGGACTGTGGAAGATTATGGCAAAATATGGCTGTCCACGAACGTTTGTCCAAATAGTGCGGCTGTTTCATGACGGCATGCAGGCAAGAGTTCAGGAAAATGGTGAACTGTCTGAACCCTTTCCTGTCACCAATGGAGTGAAGCAAGGATGTGTCCTGGCACCAACACTGTTCAGCCTCATGTTTTCAGCCATGTTGATGAATGCCTTCGAGAACGACGACATTGGAATAGACATCAACTACCGTATGGATGGAAAGTTATTCAATCTCAGAAGGCTGAAAGCTAAAACCAAAATTAACAGCGACACGGTCAGAGAGCTCCTGTTTGCTGATGATTGCGCTCTATACGCCAACTCAGAGGCGGACATGCAACATAATGTTTCAGCTTTCTCACATGCCTGTGCCAACTTTGGGCTCAATATCAACTTGGAGAAGACTGTAGTTATGTACCAGCCAGCTCCAGGGAATAATCACACTGTGCCGAATATCAAAGTGAATGATCATAGACTAAGTGTTGTGGACAAATTCACCTATCTTGGCAGCACCGTGTCACAAGCTGCCACAATCGATGACGAAGTGAATGCAAGAATCTCCAAGGCCAGTGCGGCCTTTGGCAGACTGTACAAGAATGTATGGGACAGAACTGGAATAAGCCTGCAAACAAAGCTAAAAGTCTACAAAGCAGTTGTATTATCCACACTGCTATATGCTTGTGAAACCTGGACTGTTTATCAGCGACACGCTAGGAAATTAAACCACTTCCACACAGTCTGCCTAAGGAAGCTACTGAAGATTAAATGGCAAGACAAGATTCCAGACACTGAAGTCCTAGAAAGAGCATCCATGCCCAGTATCCACACTATACTGATGAAGAATCAGATTCGCTTGGGCTGGTCACTTGACTCGCATGCCAGATCACAGGCTCCCTAAACGAATTTTTTACAGCGAACTGCGTTGTGGTAAACGCTCCCAAGGTGGCCAGAGGAAACGTTTTAAAGACACTCTGAAAATTTCACTGAATGCTTTTGGAATTCATCATGACACCTGGGAGGCTGCAGCCAGAGACCGAAATTCGTGGCGTGCATCATTGCGCAAAGGTGCAGTCATATGTGAGGCAACCAGGACTGCAAGAGCTGTGAAGAAAAGGCAGGACAGAAAAACCACTGCAGGAAATCCTCCTCCAGAGACGTCAAGCATTCTTTGCCCACATTGTCAAAGAACATTTCGAGCCAAAATAGGCCTTATCAGCCATCTTAGAACCCACGGCTCCACACCTTCAACCCCACTGGATGAAATGAATGGTCATCATCATTCTTGATGGACAAACAACATATATATATATATATATATATATATATATATATATATATATATATATATATAATATATATATATATATATATATATATATATACACACACTTGGGGAAGTCATCCAGATATTTACTTCTCTGCTATCCTGTTGTTCTTTTCCCCTCAATCTTGCCAGCTGTCACCAAGTTCTGTAATTTATTTTTTATTATAATGTGTCCAACAACGTTATCGAATCGGTTTACGATTTTAATTTTTTTTTCTTGTAGGACTAGCTCATTGGTTGATCTGTCTGTCCATGGTATTGTTTGAAGAATTCTTTCAGAAACCATATTCCCACTTATTATTGGTCAGTATTTATTCCATCGAGCAAAAGGCTACATTTGCCATTGCTATCCTTGTTCTTATCTCTCCAAGGCGAACTCCCATCAGATGGCATGACTGTTCTGAGATAGTTGTATCGATTCACATGTTTAAGAATATTCTCATGTCAGTTTCAAACACTTGGTCAAGCGGGGAGTTTGACAGAAGTACACGCTCATACACGTCCAGACAGTATGAAGCACTCATCTGAGGGACATGGCTGAACGCCTCTAAGAAAAAATCCCTCCGATGTGAGGACCTGACCGCTATCCACCTCCAGCTCTTGGAGGTTAGATGCTGTGCCGCCAGCATCTGCAGCCTATCTTGTTCCAGACATACTGGTCACCCTTTCCTCTGGAGAAAACAAAGCAAGGCCGAGAGAGGGATCAAGCTGCATGGGCACCACATGTTCTCTGAATTATATACGGACAACAAGAGATAAGACATTACATATCCCTGTCGCACATCTCTCTTAATAGACTGATATTGACCTTCTTCATTATCAATCTTTATGGCAGCTTGTTGTTTCCAATATTTTACAAATCTAAGGTCTTCCCCGTCAATTTGTAAATCTGCAAGCATTTTAAACATATTGACATATCTTACTATATATATAATCACCATATAACAAGGCAAGGGCACAGTAAACGATATGTATTAAACGAAAACATTATGTCTCTCCATCTCTGTCTCTCTATTGCTATCTATCTTTCTCTGCAGTCTCTCACAATCTCTTTCCCCCCCTCTCTCTCTCTCTCTCTCTCTCTCTCTCTCTCTCTCTCTCTCTCTGTGTGTGTGTGTGTGTGTGTGTGCGCGCGCGCGCATTCTGTCTTTACTGCCGTATTTAAAAAAGAATATTTGTAAATATACAAGTTTGCATTTCCTGCCTAGCCATACAATGATTGTGCTAGTTTCTTTCGTCACAACTCCACACAATCCAGAAAACTGTATTATCTAAACCATCCCCAAATATATCTAGAAAACTGTAATGTCTAACTATCCCCGAATATGTACAGAAGGTTCCACGCCCAAATAATACAATAAAAAAATGTTCACATTGGAAACATTTATGCCGAACACGTCTTCCATCCAATCCAATATTTTGAGCTGATTGTGGCCGAAACGGATGTGGACATATTTTAACATTATATTACATGATAACCTACTTAAGTTAAGTAAAGTGAAACAATCCAGAACGGATCGGTGCTTCTCTCGCCTGTGTTATCTGATACATCATGTCGATATTTACGTTTTGTTGATATGAGAAAGTTGTTGTAGTTGTTGAAGTGGGGGAGTGGTCTTGCCCTCTGTACAAAGTCTGCATTACATTATGGCATGCTTCCAGGAGGAAAATTAACAAAAAATGTGCTACTTATATCAGAATCCCAGGCTTTGATACTCTATCACATCTCTTTATGGCACCTTGTCCGTGACATACGATAGTCTGTTACATTGTGCTTCAAAAAGGCAAACTACATACCACGGCGGTAGCGAATGTGACTGATAAGGCCAATTCGTGCTGTAAATGTCCGTCCACAGTGGATTCATGCGAACACATGGTCATTTTCACCATCACGTACCATCTTACGTCTCATACGTACCGTGTGTGGCCTATCTGCAATCATTTTCTCCTTAGTCTTTATTCCATTTCAGATATGTGTCCTCCATGCAACATGTTCAGCGGCGACTTGCTCCCAATGAGCATTATCAATGCTTATATCAATCTATCACATCACAACCCGAGATTCTGAGATAAGTAAATGAATGAATCACCAGAAAACAAGAATTAGATTGTGCTTTAATATAACCCGATTATAAGTAACAAAATGGACGTTCTGGCCACATCCTTCGTCAGCACAGAATAAACAAACACAAATCGACAGAACTACATGAAAAACACTACATGAAAATATAAATATGAAAATTACTTCTCTGTATCCTTGTTGTGGTTGGATATGTATTTCAAACGATCAGTGCTTATGATGACTTACAATGGAGTGAATGAACCGAATGTGTGGTTATAGCGGGTACATGGGTGTCGAATGTTTAGTTGATGATGGCTCAACCCCACAGAGATAAAGGATACTACGTTCCTCTTTCTCGGTATGATCCTGCCCGTTATAATTGATTTAGCTGTTACTGGCCCATTGGCTTGGGGCCATAAATAGAGCGTCAGAGAACCAAGGAATACCTCCAGGAAAACAATGAAGTTTTTACTGAGTTTCCAAAACAACCTAGGTGGTTCCTTGCCTCTTCTCTACCAACTAAATAAATTAAAATCTAGGGTTGTTACGTACAACAATTTTACTACGTCAAGAGAACTCTCAAACGATAAAATAACCCGTAATTTTCATCATTTATCTTATATATAAAAGAGACTGTATGAGGGTGTGTCCTTTATGCGTTCGCGAACGGCCCATCCGATTGAGATGAAATTTTCTACATGTCTTCCTCTCATTCTCGCGCTGCCAACTGCGATATGTTTTTAGTGTGAAATCGGCTGCTTACTTAATATTATTTAATTTTTCATTTTACATTATAATTTATATACAGCGAGGGGTCTTAACTCTAGAAAAGTTATTTCAAGGGGCATAACTTTTAATAACTTTTCTGTATACCTTATAGTCATATTGTTGCATCGTTTTCAAAGATTTATAAACTCTTTGTCTATAGTTATGTACAGGCATATGAGTTATAATAAATCATGATACAATCTTTAAGGCATTTTCAAAGGTTTCATAAAAATAATGCATAACATTGTAACTCATCTTTTTATGCTTAAGAAGTTATATACAGTCATGCAGGTGATTAGAAACAGCTTTCATTAGAAATAATGGATGGTGTGTGGAAGGACATTCTTTTAAGTTACTTTTTTGTTGTTGTATGAATTTAATGAGACGCTACCCGCCAGGAGCTGGGCGAAGCCACGCCGGGTCAGATAGATAGACAGACCCACCTTTTCGCTGCAGTTATCTACAGGCATATGCGTTATAATCCTCCTCCTTCTCCTCTCCCCTCCTCCTACCCTCTTCCCCTCCCCTCCCTCTTTCTCCTCCTCCTCCCTCCTCCTCCCTCTTCCTCCTTCCTTCCTCCTCCTCCTACCTCCTCCCTCCTCCTAATCACTCCTCTTCCTTCCTCCTCCATTCTCCTCCTCTCTCCTCCTACTCCCTCGTCCTCCTCCCTCCTCCTCCTATGTCCTCCCCCTCATCCCTCCTCCTCCCTCTTCCTCCCTCCTCCTCCTACCTTCTCCTCCCCTCCTCCTCCTCATCCCTCCTCCTCCCTTCTCCTCCTCCCTCTTCCTCCCTCCACCTCCTCCCCCTCCTTCTCCTCCCTCCTCCTTCTCCCTCCTCCTCCTCCCTCCTCCCCTCCTCCTCCTGCGTTCTTCTCCTCCCTCCTTCTCCCTCATCCTTCCTCCTCCTCCATCCTCCTCCCTCCTCCTACATCCTCCTCCTCCCTCCTCCTCCTAATCCCTCCTCCTCCCTCCTATTCCTCCCTACTCCTCCTCCTCCTCCTCCTCCTCTCTCCGCCTATCTCTTCCTCCCTCCTCCTCCTCCCTCCTCCACGTCCCTCTTCCTCCTCCCAGCTCCTACTCTCTCCTTTTTCTTCTTCTGCTGCTGCTGCTGCGCCGCTCCATTTACCCAAGTTAATTGTTGGGGGAAGATGTAAAGATCTTTCAAGTGCTCTTTCAAATGCTTTTTGTAAGTTGGTCTTCGTTTATCTAAGGTTGTTCTAACTGCAACCAATAAATGATTAGACAGACAGACAGACAGACAGACAGACAGACAGACAGACAGACAGACAGAGAGGGAGGGAGGGACAGACAGACAGACAGACAGACAGATATATAGATAGAATAGATGATAGACGTAAATAGAAGAGATCAAAGAATCCCTGAACCACAACGCTAGGAAAAGCGAAGAAAATGACGTGACCACACAGAATAATCACACGGCAATGTCAATAACAAGTCATCTTTGTATGTTTACAGAAGTTATCTACAGTCATTTAGGTGATTAAAAACAGTTTTCATTACATACCTACCCCTCTTTCTATCTGTCTGTCTGTCTACCTATCCGTCTATTATATATATATATATATATATATATATATATATATATATATATAGTATATATATATATATATATATATACTAGCTGACCCGGCCCGGCTTCGCCCAGACCCTGGATGGGGAGCATCTCATTTAATTCATATAAGTAGTCTATAAGTTCTCGTTCCCGTTACCGACAATCTGTCTGTCTGTCTGTCTATCTGTCTGTCTGTCTGTCTGACCCGGCCCGGCTTCGCCCAGACCCTGATGGGGAGCATCTAATTTAATTCATATAAGTAGTCATATAAGTTCCCGTTCCCGACTAACTATCTGTCTGTCTGTCTGACCCGGCCCGGCATCGCCCACTCCTGGTGGGGAGCATCTCATTTAATTCATATAAGTAGTCATATAAGTTCCCGTTCCCGACTGTCTGTCTGTTCTGTCTGTCTATCTGTCTGTCTGACCCCCCCCCG